>PVJO010006508.1:0-88839 GCA_004026905.1 Hystrix cristata
GGGTGCACCACCATGGACTGAATCCCCCAAAACCATGAGCCAAATTAAACCTCAGCTTCTTTACTTGTGGGTATTGGACATTTTGCCTCAGTGGTAGGAAAGCTGACTAATAGGCCCAGTAGAACTTCTAGTAATGAAAAAGGTACTAACTAAAATGTGGAGCTCGGTGGATAGCAAGGTGACCCAGCTCAGAAGAGAATCAGCCAACTAGGAGATGGCACTGAAGCAGTTACTGAAATGCACAATGCACGATGGAGGGGAGAGACAAGGAAAAAATATGAAATGGAGGTAAAAGAGTAGAAGGTTGGAGTACAAGGGAATAATTCACATCCATTTGAAGCTCCTGGGCCAGAACAGAAAATGGGTTGAGAGTCATTATTCAAAGATATCATGGCTGAGGATTTTCTGGACTTGTTAGAAGACATGAATTTCAGTTCAGGCAGCATAATAAAGCCCAAACTGATTTAAAAAAAAACCAGTCCATACACGGACACATCAGTGATATGAAATAGCGCAGAGAAGGTTTTAGAAGCCAGAGGAGACAGATTTCTTATGAATAAAAGGCAATTAGACTGAAGGTACATGTCTTGGCAGCAAGAATAGAGGCCAGAAATCTGGAAAATAACACCATCAAATAATAAAATACACAAATAGGATACTTGTCTGACTAGCGTTTTCTTTGGAGTAAAAATATTTTTCTGGAAGTTGAAGAGATCTTGAGACAAAGCTTAAGGGAGAAGAAGCCTCCTCGCTGGAGCCATTTCTACAGGAAAATAATTTTGGAAGAAAAGTCCAAGCAGCAAGGCCAAGAGAGCACAAGAAATGGCTAAAGATGCAGGAAAATCTAAGCACCCTTTTGCTTTGTAGCACAATTCTAATAATGTCTAACTGGGGGAGAAAACAGATGAGACGCTGGTGTTTACCATGGTGATTATTTGGATGCTTTTTGGGGAAATACTAAATCACAGATTCTTTCAGAAATGTTTTTCTGCTTTGCTGAGTCCCCAAGCCCACGCTTTGCCAGCCTCTGCCCAAGCTCTGAAAACTTCCTGCCCCGACGCCTGGCTGCAGGAGAGAATCCCCAGGATGTGGTGCCCTCGGGCAGGTCTTCCCGCGTCCCAGTCCAGCGGTCCTCACCTGGGTCACTGTGGGGCTTGTTAAGACCCAAGAGGTTGGGCCCCATCCCCAGAGTGTGGGACTCATCCTTGGCCTGAGAATCTGCATTTTTTTGCTTTCTTTCCTTTTTAAAGTTTTCTTTTTTTTTTTTTTTTAAATTTTGAGACCGGATCTTGCTAAATCACTAAGTTGTCTCACCTGGGCTCAAACTCCTGATCCTCTTGCCTCAGCCTCCAGAGTGCTGGGGTTCCAGGTATGCCACTGTGCCTGGTGAGAATCTACTTCTAACAAGTCCCCAGGTGATGCTGCTGCTGCTAGTCTTAGGCCAGAGTGTGAAGACCACTGCTGTCACCTGACCACCTCCAGGTCCCCACAGCCTGTTGCAGTGCTAACCTCCCTCCTCCGGGAAGCCTTCCAGCCAGCACCCAACCCAGAGAGGACAGCACTTTTTATTCATGACCGCTGCTTTGCCATCTGTTCCTGCTAAGCATAGAGCAGGTCCCCAGTCAGCTGAAAGACTGACTTTATGAATCCTAAAGGGTCTTTGGGTGGAGGTGGGCCCTCTCCCCAACCAGGAAAACATACACAGGTATGCACTCACAGCTGCCTTTTTTTTTCACCAGTCCCCACGCCCTCCTCTGCCTTGGCTGAAAGTCTCTGTGGCCTCTCCGCAAGCCTCGAGGCCCACTGCATGCCGGGCCCTATGCTGGACTCCAGCCGGAACTACTGCCTCTTTGCTGGACAAGTCAGGCTCCTCTGGGTTCTCCCTAAAGACAGGGTCACGGGCACTGGTAGCTGCTTAGGGCCTCACCCCTGTGCCACAGCTCGCCCCGGTCCACTCTCTAGGTCTGGACAAAGACCTTTCTCCCCCTCTCTGTGGAGGCTGCCAGCTACCTGGCAGGCAGATTAAGTGGAGCACATTGTGGGTGATTGATCCTAACACACTTCAGACGTCCCCTTTCTGGGAGAAGGCCCTGCTGACGGACGGCTGCCGCAGGACTCTCGCCGAGCAGCTGCAAGCCCCCAAGCCACTGCGCGGGGACAGGACTTGGAGGGGTCAGGGGACAGCACAGCTGCCCCTCCAGGAATGAGCTGGGGTCTGGAGGCTGCCCCGAGACGTGTCCCAGGGATTCAGGAATTGAGGGGTCAGCAGAGGTAGGCAACCTGGGGTGCCTGGGCAGCTGATATATGAGGCCAGATTAAGGAGACTGAAGACCTGTCCCTTTGCCAAGAAATGAGTCCCACTGCAAACTGCCGAAGAGGATGAAGGCAGAGGAAGGGGAAGCTTGGCAAGGAGTGGTGGGGGAGGGTAATGAGGAGTAACGAGAGAGCCGAATGCCACGAAGCTACGTATCTGGGCTGTGCAGCCTGGGGAGGCTGGCTCCAGCACCAGCCCAGCCATAGGAGATGGTTGCTTTCTTGAATCGTGGGACCTGACGGCAAGGCATGAGCAGCCTGTGTAGGACGCAGGGTCAGATCAAGCCCAAGACACGCAACCCACAATCTGCTATGTCTGCAGCCACAATCGGTTACACGATTACCCTCTTCTTTCTGGGCTACCCCCTCCCGAGGTGAGGCCCAGCCTACAGTCCCCATCTGAGGGGACATCTGTGGGCTACCGTGGGCCAACTGCAGCTAGGAGGAGGTAGGGATCCCAAGCCTGCGGGAGGGGCCTAGAAGACCCCAGCACCCAGTGGACAGGGCCCACCCAGGCCACAGGGCAGGGACACAGACACCAAGTGGGCTCTCTCCACATCCCAGCTCTGTGTTTAGGAAAACTCTGTTTCTGTTGAGGATCCCCAAAGCAGATGACGACAAAGGGTCTGTTTCCTGCCTGGTGAATGCCTGATGGGAAAAGTACTGGAAGACTGGAAGCCACGTGGGCACTTCGCCACCTCCACAAAGCATCTGATGAGATGCCTGGGACACATCCTGGAGCTGACGAGCCAGTCAGGCCTGGGGGCGCGTGCTGCCTCTTGGAACCCTTACAGCACCACAAGTGGGAAGTTCGAACTTTCCCCAAGTAATGACCAGGCAGCAGATGCCGCCCCCTCGTGGGCCCGGTCCATGTGCTGAGTAACCGGATGTGTGTGCCAAGGCGAGCTCCACCTGTGACTCAGGCTCTGATGCAAAGCCCAGCCAGCATGGCGAGGGCTGCGCTGTTGGGGTCCCCTCCTTGGAGGCTGGGAAGTCTGGGGAGTGTGGGCTCCCTCGGATAGGTGGTAGACCTCTCTCAGAAAAGGGAAGAGGCTACACAGGTGTGGCACAGACCTAGAGTCAGGCAGGCCTGGGGTAGCATCCTGCTTTGCTCGCTGTTAGTTAAGGAACCTTGAAGGAATTGCGTCACTGCCCCCAGCACCTCCCAGAAAGTGGAGTCAAGATCTCTGCCCACTTTGATGGGGGTCTAGGGGGCTAATGTCACAGCATGCTTGGTCCAGCTTGGTCTTTGGCTAGTGGTCCCACATGTCCCCTGCCTTCCAGGACCAGCATGTGCCATTTCCCCAGGTCCTGCTGAGGCCACTGAGCTGTAACCCGGGACAATGTCTGCCTCATGCAAAACGGGCCTCACACCCCGGCAGAACCATCTCGGTCTCCCTGATCATCTGGGAGGCCCTGTCCCTCCCCGGCCATTCAGCACCTCACTTTGCACCCACCCTTGCTGGGCTATTGGGCTGTTTTGCTGGTAGAGAACAGTGTCGGGAACATCAGCTACTCATTTGTGGGGTTTTATTCCCCATGGAACTTGATATTCGACAGACAAGAATGAGCAGTGGCAGAGCAAACGCATGTGTCAACACTGTCCCCTTCCTGGCTCTGGCAGACCCCGCTGTGAGCAGTCCTGGCCTCAGCCTGGGTTCCGGGGCCGCTCTCTGGCTCCCCAGACTTCTGGGGTTAAATAAAGCTTTTGGCTGCAGAGTGGAGGAGCTCACCTCGGCCCCATATAGATTTGTATTCTGGGAAGGCCTTGTGGAAGAGAGATGAAAAGCCCAGGGAAGGGAAAGCGGCCCAAAACGCCCAAACACAATTTCTCATTAGTTTGAAAGATGGACTAGGAGCCTGGTCTGTAATGAAGAAAATGGATTGAGTCCTGATTAAGTACTCAGGGACTCAGAGACACTCTGCAGCTCCCGTCCTGACCTTCACAGAGGCCCTCAAGAACACCATCTTCAAACCCAAAGTGGTGTCCAGCATGCTGCCTGCCTTGCCAGAGGGGGTGCTGGTTGGAAGGCCAGGTCTGCTCGGTGACTTTGTTTCTTGGGGTCTCTGGGTGGTGGTGATCATCCTGCCAGTAGACCAACCCCCAGGATGCTTGATCTGGCAGCCTCTCGTGCCCAAACCCTTGCAGTGGGTTGCCCCATCTGGTGGGAGAGGCCGGCTGCCCAGCTGAGCCACTGACCAACCGAGCCCAGGACCTCTGCTTCCCCAGGGACCTGGGCTTCATGCTGGGGGGGGGGACACAATCACTGCAGCGGCCCCACGTGCAGATCTCCTCTGCAGTTTTTAATTGGCACTATCGAGCGTCTGCATGTGGGGCCCGCAGAGGGCTGGGCCGTGCTAAACAAGATCAGCCTGCGTAATCCAGCTCTGAGGTGAACACGGCCACTTCTCAGCCCCATGCTCTCCTTCCTGGGGAAGATCTTGAAGCACATAATAAACAAGACAAAAGCTGCTCAGATCCTTCAAGCGCAGCTTCCGCGGTGACATCAGCTACATAAAAGTGATCAGGCCATTTATATCCCACCCCCCATCTTGGAACATAAAAGCGGATTCTTAGGGCTGAGGCTATATGTTAATGGAGTTTCTGTTACCTGGAGCTGACAAGCAGCACTTCGCCTTTGGGAAGCAGCCTCTGGGGACAGCTTGGGGCTATCATTAGGGGCAGTTCTACAAGCTCTTAAACTAGTGACCAAGTTTAATAGCTTCGGGCCTCTCATTCCTTGAGACGCTAATGGCTCTCTGGGTTGCCTGCCCACCCCCCAGGCCTCTGGCCCTTGACGGTCACTGCAGCTGCAGTGCCACCCTCAGGCCATGGCCACCCGGCCTCCTGTCTCTGTGCGCAGGCCCTCAGCCAGCAGGAGGTGAGCTTCAAACACTGAGGCCTTAGCCTAAATGTCTCTGCTGACAAGACCCGTCTGTCCTATAATCTCTCCCCGACCCTCATGGGTCCCCCCACAGCAAATAAACTAAGGCCACCTGCCCTCACCTCCCAGTGCTTTAGGACACACCCATCTGCTCACACGTCTTCTGCCCACTCTTCCAGACTTCTCAAAAACACGCCAGATGTACCCCGCTGCCCCTGCCACTGCCTTGAGCCTTGCCAGACGGCTCCTATTAGTCTTGTAAGATGCGTGAGTGGTACCTCCTCCTCCAGAAAGCACTCCCAGAACTGTACCCCCACTGCACACACACTATGTAACACTACTGCGTGTTGAGAACCCATCTGTCCCCAGTGTCTGCTTTCTCCAGAATGCCACCTCTGCCCCCAAGTCCCAAACCTCAAAACCAGTTGATGCCATCCTTCCTGGGGCTCCCACTGCTCGACAGAAACTAACTCTGGGTGAAGCTCCCCTGGCAGGGAGGGGAGACCACAGAGACCTCCAGGCCAGCACCAGCCGTCCCTAGAAGGTGGCCAGTGTGGGGCCTCTCCGACAACTGTGCTGCTGTCTCCCTCCCCGGAAACCAGCTGCCCTGCCTCAAGGGCACCAGGGAGCCAGGTTGGGCTCCCTGCTCAAGAGCAAAGAGGTCTGAGGCCCAAGCTGCCCACCAGCCACTTCCGCCACACACCACCAGGCACAGCTGCCTTGGTTCATCTCATCCATAGAAGGGGCCACGTGGATCGCAGAGTCCTGTCCCCACAGGCCAGTCACGTCTTTTGGGTTTCATCAGATGTTCTCGGCAGGAGGCAGAGAAGGTGACCCCATGGCGCCGATCCATCCAGAAACCTCCCAAATGTTTGCGCGAGTGAACCCTGATTCTAGGAGTCCATGTGGAGATGATGGGGATCCAGGTGGCCCTAGTCAAGATGAGGGAGAGGGTCATCTGTGCCTCGAACACGCCTCTTCCCTGAAGGCATCCCTGCTCCACATAATAGGGAGGGGCAGGGAGCTAGGAGGGTTGTCAAAGGTTGCAGTGGGAGGAAACTTTTGTGCCTCGTAACTGATGCAAGGCTCAGCCAGCGCGCTCCTTGGAGACACGGTGTTCCCTGTTCCCACGCTGCCGAAGCCTCGAACAGCCAAGATGTGTGCTCATTCTGAGGCAGGCTGGTCTGTAGCATCCTCTCATTATTCATGGCCTCAAGGCCCAGCAGGGCACTCGGTGCTCACAGTCCTGGGCGATCTGCAGTCAAGGGCTGCCAGGTGACACAGCCAGTGCTGTTCCCTGGCCCCTTCACTTGCCAGTGGAAAGGCCAGGGGCCTCCCAGGGCTGCACACCTCTCTGGGGGCTGTGTCCTGTCTCGTTCTCACCACTGCGGGCTGGCTTCCATCCTCGCCCTTTGTCTCCCGCAGTCTTAGGTTGTCTCCGAGCTCTGCCTCTGCATCTCAGGCCCAGCACTGTCCTTGGGACATCGCGGGATCTCCACATTCCCAGGACGGGAATCCGAGCAGCCCTGGTCCTGTCGGAGGGAGGATGCCCGTGTCACTGGCCGGAACAGGCTCTCTGGAAGGCGCCCGTGTGCAACTCTGTTACACAGGGAGGATGTGCAAGCTGCTCTGCGACTGCTGTGGGGGCACTAGCTCCTCACAGCTCCCTTTATAGTGTCCAAATCTCAAGGAAACACATGAGAACTTCTACATCCAGGTCCTGAGAGGTGGTGCCTCAGACCTCGAGGCACCTAGACCTCAGGTCTAGGCTATTCCGGAGAAGCCACATCTGTTTGGGGTCTTGTAATTAACAGGTCACACCTACTTTCCCAGCCAGATTTAGCCACGCCTCTCTCCTACCTCATTTCCCTGAGACACAAATCCCCATAATTCTTTGCGGGGTGCTGAGGGAGTGGAGGTCTCTGTCTTCTGTAGCTTCTTCAAGCTGGAAGGGGCTGTAGACCCTACCTACTGGGGATTATGTGCTCTCCAACTACCTTGGGGTGCCGTGGCTCACTGGCTGGGTTGAAAAAAGGAAAACCTGTCAGGAAACAAGAGTTAGTGACCAATGATCCTCATTTTTAGTCCAAATATGAGGGGCGGGTCAGATTTTCATGTTTCTCGCAGCAGCACTCATGTCTTGCTTTTTGAAGTGGAATCTCAAGTCTTCCAGAGGTTCACAGAAGTCACTTTCTCCTTTTGGGTGATCTTGTTCTTCAGACAGTTCAGGTGGGACTGGCTTTATTCTAGAAAGGTGAATCCAAGTATCTCCGCCACCTTTATTGTAGTGGGGGTGGTAAGGATCACAGAGAAGGGGCCTTTCTGTTTTGGGTCTAACTGGTCAGCAGGTGTTTCCTCTCTCCAAGTTTTTGTAAGCACCTGGTCACCAGCTCCACCTTCTGAGCAGAGGTTCCTGGAGGAAGAGGTCTAACTTTAATGACTTGTGAGTTAACCATATAACCTGCCTTTCGATGTCCTTTTCTTGGACAAAGCTGCTGCCATCAGTGAACTGTACTTCTTCAAGGGTCTCGGAGGGGCAGACCATGGATGTCTCGCCTACTTGTATAGGGCTGAGAGTTGACTTGTTCCCAAGAGTGGCTAACTTCTGGGCCTGAAACTTGTGTATGAAAGGCTGGAGAACATTTCTTGCCTGTTCCTTGATTGGATACTGTTTTCAATTAGGAAACCAGCTGAGATCCTTTAGTCTCATAACTACTGGCACAGCAGAATTTGCCCTACCAAGTAGTCCATTATACCATGCAGCAGGATCCACTTGTTGGCTAATTTGGTCAAGTTGACCTGGTGTAGTCCCAGCAAGTCTGTTTTGGCCTTAGCTGGAATTTTAGAACTGCCCCCAGTTTAGCTAGTAAATCTTTTCCTAACAAGGGACACTGTGGGACAACTAGAAACTCACAGCTAAACACTTGGCCTTCAAAGTGACACATCAGAGCAGGAGTAAAGAAACTGCCTAGAAGTCCCATCAGCCCCAACTATGGCTACAGACCTAGAGGAGAGTTTTGCAGAAATCAAAACAGAATGACTTGCCCCTGTATCAATAAGCAGTTGGATTTTCTCACCCAGGGTTCCTTGGAGGAGACGGTGATGTCTGAGGACAGGGGCACTGCAGGTTGCCCTAGGTCTCTTCAGTCACCAGAGCAGGAAATGAGGGTTCTGGGTAGCCTGGCTCCTCTCTGGGAGTGGGGACAGTCAGACCTCCAGTGCCACAAGTCAGAGACATTATTAGCTGCCTCACATGTGGAGCAAGGCCAAGGCGGAGGCTTAGTGTAATCCCTGCCCTGTGTCCAGTCTTCTTACATTTGAAACAGGAACATTTTCCTTGTCTATTTTCAGGTTTTTCTTTAGACGATGTCTTAGTTAGGTTTTCAGAGCCAGTGGTTGGAAGAGAGCAGATTTCATAGCGAGGACATTTATAAGTTACAATATTCACCCACAAGCCAAATGCAGGAAGTGCCAAATGTCCATCTAGGCACTGGAGACCCAAAAGATCCAATTGAGGGCTGGCAGCCCACAGCACTGTCCCATGTATGTCTGTGTCTGCAGATGATGGCTGAAGAAATCTTTACTGGAACCAGGATACAATGCTCGCAGCAGAGTTGACAACCAGAGCTCCTCCGAAGCAACAGCAGCCATCCTCAACGACAGCAAGGCCCCGAGCTCCTTCCTCGACGAGAACAGCCACGTTCCCTTCTGGAGAACCAGCCGCAGCTGAGCTTCTCCTGGGAAACAGCCTGCCAACTAGCTTCGGCTCCCACTCTGCCTTATGTTGTATCTGCAACAACCCTCAGGTGGATCCTCTACGCCCAGCATCACACCAACTCAGTCCAGCTGGGCGTTCTGGCGCAAGCTGACCACATTAGGTTCACCACAGACGACCTGGGTGGGTTTAAAGCATTACCAACTACAACAGCTATAATTTTAGCCTTTCTCTTTTCTCTCTCCTCTGGGCCCTGATTGTTGAATACAGAAAAGACTATGTCCAGCAAATGGGTCATAGGTGTCTGTGGCCCCATCTGAAGCTGTTGTAGTTTACACCAAATATCTGGAGCTGACTGGTAGATGAAATGATGTCCCATCAGTGCCTCTCCCTGCCTGGAAGATGGATCTATATTAGCATGTTTGTGGAAGGCCTCTGCTAATTGGTTATGAAACAAAGCTGGATTTTCCTCTGGGCTCTGTAAGACTCCACTCACTTTATCATAATTAACAGACTTTTTAATGCACCCTTTCATCCCCATAGTAAGAGCAGTTACCATACTAGACCTCATCTCTTGTCCCTCCTGAGTATTACAGTCCCAGTTTGGCTTTTTTGAAGGGAGAATAGCCTCTCCAGGGTGGTTTCCTTCCATTTTTAAGGCATATTGTTCACCTGCATAGTTCCTAGCCTCTTGTAGGAATCTTTGTTTTTCATCTGGGGTACAGCAACTGGCCAAGATGTATTGGACATCTTGCCATGATAAATCAAAAGAAGGGTCAAAGTTTGAAACCCGACTGCAAATTTACTAGGATCTTCTGACAGCCTCATCGTTCCTTGCACGGTTGGACATCTGCAACTAAAAAAGGCACTTGCACTTGAATATTCTCTCTGTCCTGAACTTCTCTCAGGGACAGGATAAATCATGAATTAGGGTAGTAAGAAGTACCACTTCTGGTTCTACCTGCGGGGCTCAAAGCTATCTGAGATGCATAACAGAGCTGAGGACCATTGTGTTCCTTTGGGACACCAGGCTGTAGTGGAATTCCTGAGTCACTTGGAGGGGATGGAGTGATTTATCTGCCTGGGGCTACAAGGGGGATGTCGAGAAGCCCTCCCAGTATCAGACAGATTAGAGTGACCCATATACCGGAGAGACAAGTAAGGGCCTCAAGACAACGTCACCTAGAATATCTTCTTCTCAGGGGCCACTCTAGATACCACAGCCCTTGAACTTTCCCTTTGATAAAGAGTCATAAAAACCTAAACATAAGGCATCTCATTCCACCTTGCATGTTTTAAATGAGAACACTGTAACTGGAGAATAATCTCATAAATCAAACTGCCACCCTGTATCCATCTCTCACCATCCCCCAGTTCATAAGGGATTCAAACTGTATTGCACTAATAGATAAGCTGTTCCTGCTTTAGATTGTCAGGATCAAACCTTTCCCATTCATCAAGAATGCAGCCCAGTGGCCTGGCAATGTGGGTGAGATCCACGCAGCTGCGATATCCAGGAGATTTCCCATCCGCTTGTCTTGGGACCTACAGAGGAGGAGATAACTAAGGCTACACAAAAGGAGACATGAATTCTACAAGGTGCCACTTATGTGATTTAACAAAGCCTTGGTAGATGTTTCTATCTTGAGTAATGTGGCCAGTCAGCACTTCATGCTGAGCAAGCCCCCCCCTTCCGCTCCCCACCATGGCTTTGTATTCCTTATTTGGACCTAACTCATTGAGAAGAGGGGAGCAAGTTACTTGTTGGCTTTGCCTAGTCCAAACTCCCTGAAGGGTGGAACTTCCCCCAACTAAAGTTCCCTTAGCCGCCTTGTTGAACCTCTGGATGTTTCAACTTGCATTTAGAAACCATCTGGGAAAAAAAACATTTCTTGCATTTATTCTGACAAGTACTAAGAGCTGGGGATGGCTCTACTTTTACACTCACAGTTACTTTGGTTAAGTTTCTAAATGTCAAACGCTGTTTTGTTTAGTCAGCAGGCATCAATCTTTAACTTAGCTGTGTTTAAACAAGGTAACACAAGCCATGTGTTGATGGCCTCAGGTAGGCTCTCAGAGCGGCCGAGGCACTAGGTTTTAACCAAAATTTTGAGCATTTTTAAAGTGGACAAATTTTTCTTGTTTTCCACCCCCCCTAGCCTCAGTAAATGGTCATGCCCAGCAGTAATGGATGCAGGCCCCCCATCTCTTGTGGCCCCCATTTGTCTGGGGCCACACCTGGAGGTCCTCTGGTTGTAGCTCCAACCCAAATTTTGTACCTGCAGAATGTTGCATAAGTTCTTAAAGGGACAGCACACAGTTCTCTTTCCTGTAGGAAGAAAGAAAAGAGTTCTTTTCTTTGGTTTTCCGTAAGCCCATATGCCGTTCAAAATCAGAGGCTTAGCTCATAAGACCAGTTATTTTAAAAAGGTAAAAAAAAAAAAAAAGACAGAGGGGATAAAAGGAGAAAAAAATGGTGGCAGTTCAGTCATGCAGCAAGAAAAGATGGTGGTGGCTGGTGACACATACCAACTAAAACTACTTAGTCATGCAACAGGAAAAGATGGTGACCAGGTGTGGTGGCACACGCCTGTAATTCCAGCACTTGGGAGGCTGAGGCAGGAGGATAGTTGAGTTTGAGACCAGCATGGGCTACATAGTGAGTTCAAGGCCAGTCTGAACTACATAGTGAGAAATTATCTCAACATCCCCCCACCAAAAAAAAGATGGCAGCAGCTGATGACACATGCCTACTAAAGTTACTTAGTCGTTCAAGACAAAATGGCGGCTGGCCACATGGCAAAGTAACATGGTGGCAGCCCTGACCAAAACACAAATGAAGAAAAAGTCATTTATAAACTAGAGTGTGTGGACACTAGCTTGATTTAAAAAAAAAAAAAAAAAAGCAGGAAAATACAGTAAACATGCAGGAAACAGATCCATGGAATGAGTGCAAGCAACTAGAAAGAAAAACAATGCCTACATTCCCTCCCCCCATCCTCATGGCTAGAAAAGCAGCAAAGAGTTCCCTGTGCACCTTGAGAACATTCCCTACATCCCTGGCCTGGAGGAGAGAGTGCGAGAAAGAAGGAGAAAAAGAGACCTCATGTAATAAAATTGTTTTTGCCCAGTTTGGTCATGTCTTACCTTGTCTCTGGTTCCTAAGTTCTTTCTTGTACCTGGCTGTGCTTGCCAAAAATAAACATTATCGGGTTCTGGATTGCTCGCCTCTCCTTCTGGAGTTGGATTCCAGCTTCTTCCTGCCTCGGACGAAGAACTGAATGAAATGAGCAAAAAGCAGTGGCAAAGCTTATTTAAAAGGCGAAGTGGAGACTGGGAGAAGAGCTGGCTCTTCAGAGTGAGTTTGGGCCGAACAAATAAAAAAAAGTAGAAAAAAAAAAAGTACCACGTCTCAGAGACGCAGTGCAGGATACCATGGAAGGGTAGGATAACAGCTATTCAGCATGGCTTCCCTTATTTTATAGTGTCCAAATCTCGAGGAAACACACTAGAACTTCTACATTCCGCCCGAGAAGCGGTGCTGGGATCTCGCGCCTCGGGCTGACGTCAGGTGTAGGCCATTCTCGCCAGAAGTCGCATCTGTTTGGGATCTTGTAATTTAACAGGTCTGCTTTCCCAACCAGCTTTCCTAGCCAGCTTTAGCCATGCCTCTCGCCTGCCTCACCTGGAGATTCACAGAAGAGAATCCAGTTGAAGGCTGAAGGCCTTTGAAGGCTGAGTGAGGCCTTGTTTGAATCCCCGGCACCCAGCATGGGGCCTGGCTGTGAGGAGGTTATGAATGAGTGAATGATTGTCACAGCAGGATTGGGCTTGGATCTGAGGGCTGATTGGAGCTCCTGGGAGGGGACGAGGTGGGCAGACACCCAGGAGGCTGCAGGGCTGAGCCAGCAAGGCTGAGCCAGCAGGTGGCATCCAGTGAGGCTTTCCTTGTGACCTTCAACCTAGCAATTTCATTTCTGGGAATTTAGTGTATGAATTATTTGCACAAATACACAAAGACAGTTTACTACAGTGTCCTACAACCTGAATTTCCATGGGAATGGTATTGAATTTTGGAGAGTCATTAGTGAGAACAAAGTCCCTCTGTACCCTTTTAGGGAGACATCTGCAGAAGCACTGCGGAGGGGAAGGCCACATGTAGAGTCATGTGTGGGAAAAAAAGTAGGGTCAGGGTGGGTGGCTTAATATGCCAAGAAGTGACCTAGAGCTCATGGACAGGGCTGTTGAAGGGAAAGAATTGAAGGCTAGAAAGGAAAACTGACATCGTAAACCTTTTTTCTGACCCTATTAATTTCTGTCTCAGTTTCAGAAGCAGTTATTAAAAATGAAAGATAGCAACAACAACAAAAGAATTTATCTATCACCTTTCCAGCAGGAAGGAGCAGGCTGCTTACTAATAAAGTGTTGAATCTTAGAACAATTTCTCCAAATGTAGATCAAGGTGACCTTGTGTAGATGGGGCCCAGGATGATGCTGAGGGAGGTGGGGGTTGATCCCACAGACGGGTGGGCAGGGGTGACCAACAGGTGGGCAGGGGCACTGGAAAAGGCTGGGGCAGGGCTGGGGGAGGAACTGGGGCGAGAAGGAGTGGGCCCTGCAGGGTCAAGGCCATAGCAGTCTCACCAGAGCCCGAGAGCACAGACCAGGGTGCTGCAATGGAAGTAACTGCACCCAGTGGGGGACCGGAATATAACAGCGTGGAGATGATGACAGACATTGCACAGCGATCGCAGCGTGATGCATCTGGCTCAACCCGTCTGCCTGTTGTCTCAGTGAACCCTCTGAAGGTCGTTGGCCATGACCTCTGTTGCATCCTATCTCTCAGACAAGGAAGTGAGGGTCGAGTGCGTGGATCGCCTCTCTAGGAGCCATGGCTGGCAAGTGGAGGAAGGGGAATTGGCATTCAGGTGCAGCTCCAGCTCTGCAAGGTGCCTGAGGGTCCCGGGCTTGGTGAAAGCCCTGAAGGGCAGGCACAGGTGGCTTCTCATCCAGTGTTGCTCCCTGGTTCTGGGCCTGGGTTATGTGGGACCTGGGAGGGCAGTGGGGGGCCTGGAGAGGCTGCCTGTGTTTGCCTCATCCTTTGAGGCCCCCACTGGGAACCGACAGCATGGCCAAACCCAGAGGCTGGCTCTGGTTGTTGACGGTCACGGTGACCCCCTCCTGAGGCTCACCTGGTGGAGTCTGTGTCCTGCCTGGCCTGAGTCCTAAGGGCATTGCCTTCCCATACAGTGGCCTGGGAGGCAGGTTCTGTAGAAAGATTTGGGGTTCCTTCTAGGTGTCTGCATCAGACAGAGGCGTGGAGTATGATGAACTTGACCACCGGCGCCTTTGAGAATAGAAGGGTCCAAAGGAAGCGAGGGAGGGGGTTGGAAAGGGTGGCCGAGGCTGGGGGTCCACGCTCCTCGGTTGTGTGCTGCGGCACTGGGACAGAGCCTGCGCTGGCAGGCCTGGGCTTACTTAGAAGACTCTGGTGAATTCATGATTTTTAATAAAAGTAACTGCAAAGCAGGATAAACCTGAGTACATCTCATTCTTCAGGGCTTTAGTGAGCTCCTGTGCTCACACTCCCTCCTTCAGCATGGTAAGAAAAATGTTTGTTTTTTCGATGAACTTGGTTGGATTTAACATGGTCGATGACTATTTCTTGAGTAGCTATTGTAATTTTATACATCCTAAAACTCTGTCTGGCATTTTATACACATCACTTCTCTTAATCCAAACGCATGTCTGTGAGGTCATTACTCCTACTTTAAAATGAAGAAATGGGGGGCTATCCAGGTCCCCCCGTGGGCTCAGCCTGGCCTGTGGCCTGAGCCCGGAGCAATCTCAGCAGCAGCCCGAGAGGAGCAGATGCTGGGGACGCAGCTGGGTCTCCCTGGCTCTGCCACATCTTGAATTTGTTCCTTCTCTCTTTGTGTCTCCCGAGGCTGATCCAAAGATGCCCCTGGGGAAGTCCTGTGTGCGGGTCCTGCCGCAGAAGCCACTCTGGGCTCCCACATTTATTGCTGACCTGCTACAGAGCACAGGCCTGCCTTCCCCAGAGCCCCCCAACTCCTAGCAGAGAGAAGAGGCTCAGCTACATGGACCTCCTTCTGAGCCTCAGTATTCTCCCTTGTCAAATGGGGGCAAAGATAGCCCATCATGGAAGGAAATGATGCAGTTAAAGAGGCTGGCACTGGGAGGTGCTCAGTAAATACGAACCTTCTTCAGGTCCCTGCTCTACACTACAAAACAGGGAACCGAGCAGCCAGGAAACCAGCACTCCCAGAGGAAGCAGGATGGACAACATCCTTCTCCAGATCTTGCATTTCTGGCAGACACAGGCAACCTCCTGCAGCCGGCCCTGGCCCTTGTTCAGTGTCATCCCCTGTCCTAACAGCCCGGAGGCCGCCACGTCTAGGCTGCTCCCCATCCCAATTCTGCCCTTGATCTCCTGGCTTTGGAAGCTGTACTGGGTGGGTGCCTCCCCCTGCCAGGGGCCCCTCCCTGGGATTTTGACTGAATGTGGAAGGGTGCTATGGTGGGCTGGCCTGGCTGGCAGTGACGATGGGGACTCTCAGGGGTCTGTGGCTCTGCTTCGGGATTCAGAATCAGCCTGGGACAATTTCATCATTCAATGACCAGGAGCCCCACCCGCAACAGGCAGCATTAGACTTGTCCCTGTCCGCTGCCTACTGATCCTTGCAGCAAGCGGCACAGAGCTGGCACTACTCAGTCCTCCACAGATGGAGGAAATTACCACTTTGGGTAGAAGGCAGGGACAGCTAGTTTCCCTGAGAAGGGACAACTGTCCAAGAGCAGAACATGTCCTCAGAAAGCCAGAATGCGGGACTCAGTCTCTCTTATGGCTTCACTTTGAGGAAGGTTTGAGTTGCTAGGAGATGGATGCTGAGATGAGTGAGGCTCAGGAAGGAGACAGACAGACACACACGGATATGCACTTCGTCTTACTTTCTTACTTTTTAACTGCAGTATGCACTACATAGAATCAGGAATGGGAAGTGCAGAGTGAGCACATCTCCTTATACACGCCGATCAATCTTGACCCGTGTGTACACGGCTTACCCACGCCCCTGTCACTGGACACCAGGCTCCTTTCTACCTATGAACACAGCTGCTTGCGGCAACTTTGCGCTTGTCTTTGGTCCTTCCCTAGCCGTGTATTTGTTCAGTGGTGGTTTAACCACCAGCTCTCTAGGGAGAACCGGAAGCCCTGACTTGTAGGGTTGGCCGGTTTCCATGGTGTAAATAACCCCAGCATGGCTGTCACTGCACCAGACGCACATCACAGAACTTGGAGCCCAGAGGAACCAGCTGGAGAGCAGCCTGGGCCTCATTTCCTACAGAACTCGCCCAACGGGAACAGGGCTGCTGAGCCCACAGGGCAGGCTGCACGGTGTGACCTGGACTCGTTGCATGGCAGATTTTATATTTGCTTTCTTGTTGGCACCACAGCCCAACTGTCCACCTCTCACCAGGGCATTGGAAGGGCAGTGTGTACCTCTGAGCGCAGCATGGCGTCAGGGAGCCACCATCAAGGTGAACTGTGAAGAGCTGCCCCAGCCCCGCCAGCGAGGTCCTTCTGCTGCCACTTGGTGCTTGGAAAGGAAGAGCCCTGAGCCTCTCTGATGGGGGGAAAGAATGATGGCACGTCCCTCAGATGTTCCAAGCCTGCTCCGCATCCCCCACGGCCCGCGCAGAGGGCTGGGCCAGGCCACCGGAGCCCCCAGGTCCACATGGTGGAGTTCTGCGGGCAGTGAGGAGCAGTCCCCAAGTGGCTGGCACCGCGCTGGAAGCAAATGCGCAGCTCTGAGGACACACGTGTTCCTAGGAAGCACTTTGTGCAGATCTTGTCTCTCTGCCCCCATGCGCGGACTCAGTGTCCCCACGAATTCGCCACCACTGCCCTTGGTTTCACCTCCTCCTCTCCCTTGCGGCTGTCCCTCAGGGGCTGACACAGCTCTCGACTCTTCCCCCTGCGGACCTCTCCTGGCTCCCTGTGTCCATAAAAGAGAGTCTCATCTCTCATGTTTGTCACTCTCTAGGGTCTTGAAGATGGTGGCCCCTGCCTGCTTTGCAGAACACTGCCTGCCACTCACCAGCTGGCCTTTCCCATCCTGCTCACTGATGTACAATCTGCGTGTGCCACCGCCTTCTCGCCTGGCGAACTCGTCCCTTCCCTGGAGATCAGCTCCATCAGCGACTTCTGTGTGGCCTTCCCAGGGACACGCCATTTCCGGCCAGCAGAACGACCCAGGACCCCTGTTCCTGGGAGTCTGCTGTGTAGCAACGGTACGGACCTGTTTAGTCTATTCCTGCAGGTCACAGCGTGCTCTCCATCCTCCTGGTGTCCTCAGTGCCCACTGGACGCTGGCACTTAGCAGAGGGACTGGGAAAATATCCGCAGTTTATTTAAGCCCAATGGTGGCTAGGATCTTGCCTTATACAGTGGACCTGGAGGAGCTGACTCTGGCTCACAGTGATGGGTCACTGGCCAGGGGACCGCCCCTGTCTCTTCTCCAGAATTCTGCTGGAGCCAGTACATGGCCACCCTGCACTCACAGAGCCACTGCTGAAACCTCTGAAGAGTGTGTGTACACAGGGATTGCAGTACTAGGGAAGGCAGACACCAGCGGGCTGAATGATATCCTTTGCCGTGAGCACGGGACACCAGGCGGGGACTCAAGGCTCGGGGAGGCTGCTGGGAGTGCCCTGAGGACAGCCCCACCCCTCCCAGGAGAAGGAGACTGCGGAAGAGGCACTCGTCTCCAGAACTCGTGTGCGTGGGATCAAATGAAACAACGTGTGGAGAAATACTTTTTAAACAAAAAGAAAACAACACGTAACTACTAGCCACTGAGGATCTTTTACCACTTAAATCATGCTGAGATATCGGTAGCATGGAATATTATTCAAATTAAAGAGGTGGCGTGTGATGCATGCTATGCCATGATGAACCCAGAGGACACGGTGCTGAGTGACATACTCCAGTCACAAAAAGGCAAATACCGTCTCATTTCGTTATCCGAGGTTCTAGTGGAGCCCAAATCACAGAGACAGCATAGAGGGGGGTGGCCAGGGGGTGGGGGACTAGCATTTAATGGGTGCTGTTTCGATTGGGGCTCCAAACTTCTACAAAAGGGTAGTGGTGATGATCGTGCAACACTGTGACTGTCCTTAATGTCATCGAAGTGTACACTTACAAAGGGTCAAGATGTTATATATATTTTCCCACAAAAATATGTGACAGACATATTGGGAATGGAAAATGAAGGGGTGGGAATATAGACCTCAAGTTCAGAAAAATAAAAGGGAGGGGAAAAGGAAGGGAGGGAGGTGGGGTGAGAGAGAGGGAGGAGAGAAAATTTTCTTTATAGACAAGTTGAAGAAATGGAAAGGCGACTTCACAGCCCCCAGACTGGGGTTTTTATAGTCCCGGCCGGGCCAGTGTCCTCATCGGAGGAAAACTGATGTTGCCTGTAACATTTTGAAAGGTCAAAACCACCTGCAGTTTTGGCCCACCACCTAAATGTGAGATAATAGGAAATTTAAAAATTAATTACCAGGTCTCCCCCGTGACACCTGCGCACAGCGGCCGTGTGGAGCCAGGAGGAGCAGCCGCCGCTCTCAAAGATGCCGCTATCCTCGGAAGCCTTTTCATTGTCTCCTTCTATTCTCAGGAGCCAGCTAAGCTCTGCTTTATGCTATTGTCCTGGACAACAATACGTTTTGAAATGAAAAATGTCCTGGCTGGACACAAAGGAGACACTTGCAGATTCCAAGCCCAGACGGGGATAAAGGCGCTACTTAGCTGAGGGCAGGGGACGAGCAATTCAGCTGGGGAGCTTGGGGACCCTAAAACACCTTCGAACTCCCTTATCTGGATGGAAATTTCTGAAAACAGAACCAGCAGAGTTGACAGCGTGCTGCGCCAAGGGCTTTGTGTGTCATCTGATTTAAGAGCTCCCAGCCACCCTGAGGGTTGGGACTATTACCTCTGTGATATGGTTTATATCTAGATGTCCCCCTAAATCTTCATGTGCTCATAGGCGGGGCTTTGGGGAGCTGAGTGGATCACAGGGGCGTGACACTCATCGCTGATGTGTTTGGAGCTAAATGGATGTTGGGAGGTGGAGCCTGGTTGGAGGAGGCGGGTCACTGGGGGAGTGGCCTGGAAGGGTCTATCGCCCTCCTCCTCTTCTCCCTCCACCCTCTCTCTGCTTCCTGCACCTCTCCTCTGCCAGGCCCCTCTGCTGTGCCCCCTGGCTTGGAGCCAACTAACTATGGACTGAAACTATAGATTGTGAGCCAAATCAGCCTCTCCTTCCTTAAATTATGTGTGTCGGGTATTTCATCACAGCAACAAGAAGAGTGACTAAGATACTGTTTTCCCACCAGCTTGCCCGAGGTCATCATCTGTAACCTAGGTTAAGCCTAGATGGATTCAGTACTTGCTTTGCCTAATGGTTAAATTCTTCCCAATTCATTATGGTGCCTGACTCTCATCCAGGGAGCCAAAATTTAGATTCTCTGCCAAGTCTACATCTAAGAGTCTTGAGTACTTGTGAGTCTTCATTTACTCATTTTGAAAATGGAAAGTAATTTCCATATCGGTCAGTATGGCTGGGTTTTGCTGCAGTGACAAGCACACATTCATGCCTACCCATTGCTGGTTAAGTAGGGACTCTGCTGCATGCCTCCTTCCTCAGGCCACGCCAGGGCAGGGGACAGGTGACTTATAAGAAGGAGGTTTCATCCACATGCTTTAAGTGGCTTGGCCACAGCTAACCTGCAGGGGTGGGGAGTGCTGCTTGCCTGTGCCCAGGAGGAGGGGACCAGGCCTGTTTGGCAGCGGCACTCACCCTTACATAGGACTGTGCCGGCTTGTCGTCAGGATGGAGAGAGGGAATTGTGAAGGATGAGCTTTGAAAAACATCAAGCCTCTGTGGATGTAAACTACATATGCAAAACACAAATGCAAAATACTAATGTATTATTTTTATTGCTACTCATATTAAAAATCCTCCTTGTCTTTCTCACCATGCAAAGAACCAGCTGTGGCTGTCAGCTCAAAATTTTCTCTCCCTACCAGGATAGAGGATGCAGAGCAGACCCTGCCCCTGTGGCTGCTCTTACGTGTGACTTCTGGTGTTCTGACTGTCATTTGATTTTTTTTTCCTCCCCTGCTGAAGTTTCTATCATTATCCAAACCCAAAGCCACAGAAGCATCAGAATTTTAATAGACTTGGGCCCCGGAGCCCGATAGGAAAACATTATGATGCACAGTTGCAGATGGAGAGTGGCAGCTCTTTAAACAGTGATGCGCACACTGTGGTTTGGAGCCATTCTCTGGGACCTCAGGTTCCCATGGAGGCACCTGGGAGGTTTCCAGGGAAGCATTTGGGGGTGGGGCCCATTTAATTGGCTCTGTTTCTGGGCCTGTCCCAGAGGCTGGAGACCAGGGCTTGAAGAAAAGCTCATCGGGAAAGAGTTTTATGACCTCTGAAAGTCCCTAAATGTCTGTCGCTGAGGTTTCTGCTTCTAAGGGTGTCTTCTCTCTCGCTCAGCCCATTGTGCTTCCTTTGCCTCCTTTCTCCTTCTCCTTTCTGATGATCTCCTCTAAGCTTTCTCATTGTTCTCCTCACCTCTGTCTCTGTTTTACACACGCACGAAGCCCCAGCTTCTTTCTCCCTCGTAGGAGGTATAGTGTAATAGGGATCTTGCAAACCAGCCTGGTGTGTGACTGGGTTTCATTTCTGTCCGCCAGCCCCTTCTCTCACCGGCAGCCCTGGCTCAGTGCCTGTACCCCTCCTTTGGGCTGTCCTGGTCCCCACAGTTCTCTGCCCAGACGCTGCCGTGATGGTGCCTGGCTCGGTGCAGCGTGGGAGCCTCCCTCTGCAGTCTCCTTCTTCAAGGCACAGGTGCCAATGTTTGCAATCCAGACGGAGAAAGCGGGTGGGAGCCGCAGCCTTAGAATGGATGCGAGCGTGGCGACGAGGGTGGTGGGGCTTTGGAAGAGGAGCCCAGGAACAGCAGAGGTGAGCTGGGCCATCCTTTGTCACTACTTTTGACTGCTAGGATGGGCTCCCTGCCTGTCTCTATTCAGAGACTAGACTATGGGGACAATGACTCAAAGAATCACCCTCATACTGATGAATTGTCCCTGTTTCTGGTTCCTTCCATGGTGTGTTGGGCACTCGGGAAACCTTACTTCTCTCCTAAGTCCATTTGCCTGGATTCTTGGATTTGCTGTCAGTTTTAGGACATGGATCCTTCTGGGGCCATCAGGCCCTGCTCAGGAGGGCCCTGGGAGCCCTTCCGTCCAGGATATCCCTAGGGCAGCATCTCTGGCCAGCATGGACTCACCCCCAGCCTCTCCTCACCCCAGGCTGTGCCCAGCTCCCCCTTGTCTTGCGACTAGCAGAGAAGGCCATGCCTCCTTCCACCCCAGCTTCAAGACACATTCTAATTAGCCCTCCTGGGCCCTGGCCCTGCCTGACCCAAATCCCTGGTGCACTCAGCTCTCCTGTCTAAGACATGGGATGTTAAAGTGGAGCGGACTGAGGAGAGGCCTGCGCACCGGAGGGTGACTGACTCGATGCTCAGCAGCAGCACTGACTAGCAGACAGAGCAGTCCCCCAAGGCAGGCTTTGGCCTGGGCCGGCTCCCTCCAGGGTGGTGCCCACTCCTCCCATCTTGAGGAGGAGACCCAGTGGACACCCTATCCATGTCTATGTGGATCCTGCAAGGTCTCTGCCACTCTTCCATATCTATAAAGCTAACCTGTAGCTCTCCAGCCCATCCACAGGCTATCTCGGTGCTTCAACACCTCCCTGCAGATCAGAGATGCCAGATGTGGAAGAGACCATTGAGGCCACCCGCCCCATGGTCCTCTGTGACAGCTGGGAACTGAGCCCAAGGCCACTCAGCTCAGTGGCCAGAGTCCAGGTCTTCTGATCCCTGCCGAGGACACAGACACCCCTTTCCCCACCTGTCTCTACACAGTGACTCAGGGACCTGCTCTGAACTGAGCCCACACAGGAGAGAAGGCTCAGCTGTGGTGCCCGTGTCCACCTGCCCCACCCTCCTGGCTGTCACTGGGCCTCAACTGACAAGTGGCCCCAGGCATCCCTTGCACTGACACTGAGTGGTGTCTCTGCAGGAGCCAGGAGTCCACAGACCTTCCAGATCTCCAGACGCGAGGATCTGACCAACCACAGCGGGAAAGATGCTCACACCGCAGAAGGCATCAGGGCACCGCTCACTCTGAGACATGAGTTCCCAGTGGCGTACACCTCTTTCTCCCTCTCTTCTGCAAGCAGGTGTGGCTGAGTGTGCATATGGAGTTAGATGTGTGCATTATGGGACTCCATTACTTGTGGTGTATGAGGTCCGGGTCCCCGAGGTGAAAGACACTCTGAAGCCCAGGTCATGGCCAGTGGTTGCTACAGTGTGGAGGCTGAATTGGGGGCAGTCAGTGCACAATGGCTGGGATTTACTGTGGCCCATTCCACATTGTGACTGGGAAAGGGTTTATTTATACAAACGAAGTACCTCATCTCTAGGTCATCAGAAGCAAACACTGTAAAATGTAATATCAAATCAGCTGTAATTTTGGAAACTATAATATGTCCTGAAATAATGCTGAACTGAGAGAAGTTTCTAGAAGTTGGGAAAATCACTCCCTCTTCCCACCTCAGTTTCCCCATCTGTAAAACGGAGGATAATGACACCTCTAGGGATTACTTTTAGGATTAAATGAGGTCACTGGGGAAGTGGGCAAGATATCTGATGAGTGATTGAATGAATAAACAAATGAAAAGACACTTGGAAGTCTGGTGCTGAGGAAGGAGCTCAGCTTGCAGAGTAGCCTTCCTGGATTTGGGTGACGCAGCCCTCTCCCCACTGGACTTGGTGATGAGGCAAGTGCCTGGGAACCTACCAAGTTGAGGTGCTGAAGACCCAGGCAAAAGGCAGCCTTCTCTCGAGTGTCATTCTGAAGCAGGCTGCAGCCTCACTGGCCTGGAGTGAGGATGGAGGGTGAAGGCCACACAGAGCTCCTGAGCAGAGCAATGCCTGCCTCGGGCAGCTCTTCTCTGCTAAATGCTGCTCCTCTGGATGAGGCTCCTGGGAACAGGGCAACTGATTTCCATACGGTAGACACAAAGGTCCAACATGGGACCAGGAGAGAAACTGTGACAACCAATTCCAGGCACGACATTTGACCAGTGTCCTTTTCAAAGGCCAATTGGCCTGGTACCCTTTGGTGGCTTTGAAAACCCAGATCCTGAACAAATGCTTCCCCTTGTCAGTTAACTGGACCACCGCTTTAGTTTAAGTTGCACATCTGTGCTACAGATTGTAGGTCAACCTACAATTCCAGGACTGTGCAGGAGACGTGGGGATGAAAGAAGGGAACTAATATTTACTGAGCATCTACTCTGTACAAGGCATTTGTAAACCTGATTTCAGAGTCACAGAGGGGTGGAGCTGGGCCCAAACTAGCCCTATTCGATTCCAAACATTGTACACATCCCACCATGCCTGCTCCCAAGCCCGGCTTGGCTTCTGCACAGTGAGAAGGTGGCATAAAGGGCCTTGGGGCCCACTGAGTTCCCTCAGGATCAGGTCTGGATGAAGCCAGTTGGGGCAGGGAAGGCCTGCTTTGGTTGGAATATGTGTCACATGGGAGCAGAGGTGGGGCTGCTAGTGGGAAAAGGGATATCTGTGGTTTTGTTTTCTAAACTTCCAGGTATCTGTGGTCAGCCTTTGTCCAAAATATTAATCTATGTCTTCTTACAGTTGTTCTAATAGTTACTGTTAATCATTTACTATGCTTTAAAAAATGAAACTTTATCATCAGTATGTGCATATAGGAAAAACCAGTATATATGTATGTATAGCATTCAGTACTATCCGTGGTTTTGGGTCTTCACTGGGGGCCTTGGAATGTATTTCTTGTGGATTGGGGGTACTGTTGTAGCCCTAAAAAGACAAGTTAATGCCCCAGCTGCCTCAGGGTGTGACCTCTGTTAGGACCGTGGTCTACAGAGAGGTAGGAAAATAAAGTCTTTAAGTCAGTAAGACTGATCCCAGTTCACTTGTGCAGTGGGGGACTTCGGATCAGAGACTGCCATGCAGAGGGACAGAGAGAAGAGGCCACGCAAAGGCAGAGAGGACTGGGATGGTTCAGCTGTGCCTGGGAACATTGGAGATAGCCAGCGCCCCCTACAGCCGGGGAGGGGCAGGAACAGATTTTCCCTGTGGTGGAACCACACTCAGATCCCAGACTCCGAGCTCCCAAACTGTGAGACAGTCAATTTCTGGCATTCAAAGCCACTCAATTTGCCATACTTTGTTACTGCAGCTCTAGGAAGCTAACACAAGGACCATAGTGAATGCCTCAGTTTTCCTCCTGTGGAAACTGTCCCTTTTTGGATAGGCTACTTCCTCAGCAGAACCAAAGCCCTGCAGTGAACAGCTGAGAGGGCTTTTGTCCTACCACCACTCACACAAGGGTTCCTGTTAGAGGTCCCTGCCTCCATCCCAGAGGAGCTTTGGGAAGACACTGTTCTCATCACACTGCATTTCCGGCGCTGATGTGTGTGTGGCCCAAGGGACAGATTAACACTCTGTATAGACAAAAGAAACTTGGGCACATGTCCAGAGGGGTGTGCTCATGCTAGCTGCAGAGACCGAAGAAAGAAACCATGAAGACGCATGCTCACTCCCGATGCTGTCCCGACCCCAGCATTATTTAAAATTTCTTTAAAATTTGAAATTTTAATTAATTCACTGTATTAATATTCAAGTGTCTGTATTTATCTTTCCAGGTGGTAATGGTCTTATGCTAAGAGGCTGGTGAATAAGGCTATGTTCTAATGTTAAATAGCGGAATAGTATCTCTGCAAACAGTGGCAGATCAGTCATTGAAATTCATCTTCTTAATGATTGTCATTTAGGTGTCTAGACAAAATTGGTGAGATCCACCCTCCCCCTTCTGCTCCTCTGAAGACCGTGGTGTGCTCTGGTTTTGTGCAATACTGTTTCCAGTAACTCCAACATCTTCAGGGGGAAGAAGCAGGGATTAATGAGCTACATGAAAACACTAATTTCCATATATTAGAGATGATGAAATATGCTAATGCCTTAAACAAAACTAATGTATGAGATTAAGACTATGGAAGACAGTTTTAAACGCAGGGTTTCCATGTTGAGCTTTTAGCAGCTGGTCCGAATCTGGATGCTTGTTTATGGGCGGCAGCAGCAAATACTTATTGCTTTGACTGTTTGTCATCTCCGCCTCCTGCCCTGCCCAACTCATAGTCTGAAATCCTAACCCTTGGTATGAGGAGGTGGACACTTCGGGTGGTGTTTCAGTCAGCATCCCATCAAACTGCTCATCTCATGAGCCAGGAAGCAGAAGAGAGGAAGAAGAAGAAGCCTAGGTCCCACCTGAAGGAAGGCACCCAGTGACCTAAGAAGTCCCACCAAGGACCTCCTAAATGTCCTTGGAGACTGAGCCTTTAGCACATGGGCCCATGGGGGACACTACTCATATTCTAACCATGCTGACACATGAGCAGGAGGCGACAAGGTCAGGGGAGTAGCCCCTATGGTGAGATTAGTGCTCTCATGGAAGAGACAGCAGAGAGCCTCCTGGCCTTTGTAGGTTGGAAAAGTGGGACCTTTTCCCTCCCCATCACAGATGCCACAGAGAACACTCTGATAACAACAGAAAAACACAACAGATTTATTTAATCAAGGTTTTATGTGACATGGAAGCCTCAGACATGAAGACCCCAAAATCCAGGGAAAATGATCTCTGTTTATGCTTAGGCTTGATGAAGACGGGCAGCCATGTAGACATGAGATTGGACAACAAAGATCTGATCCAATAGTAGTGGATTGAGAGCTGTGTGTTCAGCTTCTCCTTGGCCTCTGGTGGGTCTCCTTCCTCCCGAGTATGGGGCAGGACCCTTCGGAAATGAGTTTTATGACTGACTGTCAGACAAGGCAAGTCAGAGAAACTTGGCATGACCAGCTCTTCCACAAGAAGGCAGGGAAGTTATGGTCATGTGTCTGGGTTCTAGGACCTGCCTTGGGAAAGAGAACCTCTGTTTTGTTTTGTTTTTTCCCCCTGGTACAGGGGATCAAACCCAGGGCTTCACGCATACTAGGCAAGCACTCTACCACTGAACTATGTCCCCAGACCTTTCTACTTTTTATTTGGAGACAGGGTCTCATTAGGTTGCCCAGGCTGGACTTGGGAACTCCTACCTCAGTCTCCCAAGTACCACTTTGTCCCTCTAGGAATTCTGGGTTCTATGAATTGCTTTGGTAGAAGACAGGCAGGAAAGGGGAGGGCAGGTGAAGACTGGGGACACAGTTTTCATCTAAGGCCATCCAATGTGCTCGATTCAAAGTTTCCAGGAGACCCAAGTGCCAGATGTTGAAGTATTGTTTCCTGGGTCCCTGCAGCTTCCCTCTGCTGTGCAAAGATACAAAGGGAAATATTCCAGAACTATGAAAAATAAGTTTCTGTTGTTTGTAAGCCACCCAATGTATGGCAGCCCTAATGGACTAAGACAATTCTGGTCTCAGAAATCTTGAGGGGAGGTGATCCACCCTGCTCCTTACAGCTGTGTGACCTCGAGCCAGGAACCCAACCTCTCTGAGTCCCCAATTCCTCCTCTTCTGAGCTCTCCAAAGAGCTATGAGACTACACTGAGATGTGTTCAACTGCTTTGCCAACTGTAAAGTGCTCCACAAATGTTAGGAAGCGCAGGCCTGGGGGA
The DNA here is from genome assembly GCA_004026905.1 of Hystrix cristata. Lineage (NCBI taxonomy): Eukaryota > Metazoa > Chordata > Mammalia > Rodentia > Hystricidae > Hystrix > Hystrix cristata. Next base: position 26,733 of record PVJO010006508.1, read on the forward strand.
CCGAACAGATTGAGCAGTGGGAACCTTCTGAGATAAATAACCCTGTAAGCACAGCTAACTTGTCTGTTGAGTGTTTCCTCCCATAGCTTCCTAAAATACTTTAAAAAGGGAAATCTACAGGCCTCGGGATGAGGCTTGGCTGCCAACCCCTGCCTCCACGGCAGGCAAAAGAGCCTTTCGATCGTTTGTTGCTAAGCTGCATGTCATTACTGTCCCTAATGGGGACCAGGGCCTATTAAGGTGTTAATGTGGCCCTCCTGGTCCATAGAACATTGGGAATTTAGAGGCCAAGGTGAGCCATGCTCAGCAGGGGTTCCCAGCAAACAAGCAAGCAGGGCCTTCAACTGTAGACAAAATTACCTTGGACAGAGCAGTGCAGAGCCCTCCTGCCCATTGGCTCTGTGGCTGGTCCCCTGGGGCCACATGGAGGGATCTGGGTGGATGCCTGACTCCGCAAGGGTCACGTCCCTCCTGAATGTGGGAACACAAGAGAGTGTGGCTTCATGTTTCCTGGCAGCCTGAGGAGGACTGTGTTCCTCTTCTGTGATCTCAAAGATGGGGAAGGGCCTCAACCTCGCTTCCCTGCCTGCCATCCAGACCAACCTCCCGCCTTGACTCCCTCTGTCAGCCTCAGGCCAGCTTTTTGGTGATGTCACTTCCGGCCACCTTCCAGTCACTTCCTACTCTCACAGGTCACCCCAACCCCACTTCTAGGAGTTGCCGGCTGAGTTGTCTGCAGCGAGTCTGTTATTGACCTTGAGAAGTAGAGAGAATCGCTGGGTGCTGCCGGGATCTGCCAGTCAGATCTACTCTTGTCCTCTTGGAGAACAGCTATGGGTTTTCTTTATCCTTGGACTTCATGCTTTTCAGTCTGTGCTCACACTTGGCTTTGTCTCGTGTGGCACCATTTTTAGCTCAGGCCTCTCTCTGGTTTTGGGTTGGGGATGTGGGGTGCAGGGGGATACAGGGGGGACAGAATAAAAGCCAGCTCCTTTGGGGTCAGCGGCCCTCCCTGGGACCCCCTACACAATGGGTGCAGAGGGAAAGTGAATGCCCCATCGTCAGAGGAGAAAAGGAGATGACCCCTACTGGATACTGCTATGTGCTCCCACCTTATTTTTTAAAGCAAGTGTGAACTCATCGTTTTATGTAGCTGAATTTAAAGCTAATTTTTTTTTTTTAAAGTCTGTTGGCCATTTCTGGGTTGCTCTGTGTGGTTTTCAAGAGTGCGTCCTGTACTCCAGAGGCAGAGACCTGCGGTAGTGAGTGAAAAGTCTCCCCTGCCAGAGTGACCCTGTGCACACAGTCCCCAATTAAAAGCAAACTGTGAGTGTGGCTACGTGACATTTCCAAGGCTTAATGAGGTGGGAAAGAGAGAAATTGGGACAGCCTAGCACCAAGCCAGCTCTTAAAATCCTTTGCCCCTGCCCCAGCCTCTGCTAACTTGGGTCTTGACATGAAAGAGGCAAGGGAGGGCCGGGTGCGGGGGAGGCAGAGGACTCGCAGGGTCTGGCGTCACAGCTGAAGTGCAGCAGCTCCTAGAAGTGAGATGGGGGTGACCTGTGAAAGCAGAAGTGACCAGAACAGGCGTGTAGAAGGCCAAAGCTCCAGCTGTTGCCCAGCCATGCCCTTCTCCCACCAACTGGGAGGCACGAGGAGCTTGGAAGCCAGGCTGACTAGGGCTCGAGGTCTGGCTTTGACCCCTACGACTGCTTGTGTGACTCCAGGCAAGTACTGTAGCTCTTCTCATTGTTTCCTCATATGCAACACGATGACGCCAGTGCCTTCCTGGGAGGGTTGGGGAGAGGAAGAGAAAGGGCTGGGAACATTGTTAGTACTCCTTAAATTTCAGTTGCTATTATTATTAAACCAGAAATTTGGAGCTCATCCTTGACTCATTCCTAACAGCCCCCATTTTTAATGCATCATGGAATCCTGGAACTTCTTCCTTGCACATTTCTCTCCACCCCATCCACTTCTTAGCATCTCTCCTCCTCCACCTGCCGCCTCGTCTTGCTCAGGCAGCTGTTACCCTGGTTGACTCTGCTGCTGAGAGGCCGAGCGCATGGACTGGGGAGGACGCGAGCAGGGCTAAGCCCGGGTGGTGGCCAGGTGTGGGCTGGAGGGAGGGGAGGGAAGGACCCACAGCTGGTTCTGGGGCGGCAGTGCCTTGGTCAGAGCACCAAGGCAGGAGGAATATGATGAACTCTTGATTTGTTGTGGGATTCAAAATAGGAAATGTGTGCTGAAGTGTCTTGGCGCATGAATTGCTGTATGTAGGCAAGTTATTATTTTTTGACATTCAGATAATAACACAATCATCTTTGTTAATCTTGGCAACGACACACACTTTAGGGTTTGACAGCTACTACGCACATTGTGTGAGGAGAGGAACAGAATTATCCCTCGGCCCAAAGCAGCAGACACGTGACCCTGAAGTGGAGAGCAGACTTCTCGCAGCCCCAGCAGCACACACCAGCTCAGTCCCTGTCACCTCACGTGGGCGGCCTTGGCCCCTCACTCCCTGCAGGGCTAAGAGGATGGGCACTGAGCCCGGGTGGTGGCCACCACCCTTTGCCACTTAGCAGCTGGGAGATCTCAGGCAAGCTGATTAGATTCTCTGTGCCTCGGTTTCCTTAGTCATCGTACAGGACCGTGGTAAGGACGGGGTGTTAACCCACACGAGGCACCGTTGAGACAATGCACGGCCCCGAGTGTGGACTTGGAAGTCTCCTGGCCGTTCAGCTTTTGCCCTTCCACTGTCACTCTTCAGTGACAGTCACAGGGTCCTTTTGAGCCCGTCATTCTGCACAAAGCCGCCTGTATGCGCTTTTCTCGTTGAGTGAATCATATGCCTGTCCCATCATGTTATCCTGCTCCACACAGCTGGCCTCTTCACCATCTGTGTGCACATCAGCCATGACCAGGGCTTTGCACTAACTGTGCCTGACACCCAGAAGGCAAATTCCTTGTCCTGCTCAAGTCTTTGCCCAAATGTCACCAAACTGAGACTCTTGCCAGTGTCCAGGGAGGAGGCAATTCTCCCTGCCTCACCCGGGCTGAGATCCCGACAGCCCGTGCCGTTCCCTGACAACAGACCAGCCTTAAACATCTAGAACAGCTCGGTACCTGGCAGACACTTAGTACTTATTAATTGCATGAACATTCATTTTTAATAGTTGAGGCAGTCTCCCAGCTGCTCATGTGTCCCCTGAAACTCAGAGGCTCCCCCCAAACACTGTCTCCCCTGTGGCAGTGGGGTGATCTGTGAGCTGCGGCAGCATGACACGCATGGCACTTCACTGTCCTCTGGTGCTGCCAGTCCCCCACCCACAATGCCCTTCCTGCTCATCTTTGTGACTCTATGTCTCTTACTTTGAAGGTGCTGGATTTTTCCAGATATTAATGGTTTAGCCTTCTAGTTCTGTTCAAGAGAAGGCACTTTCAACTCAAATTAGAATGCTAAGTCCCAAATATGCCGTAGGGGGACTCATCCTGCTGGATTCAGATTCAGAACAATCTTTATGAACGATAACCATTCATTAAGCTTAGAAACACAGGAAGCTTTTTGTGTCTTGTTACCTCTGCACCAATATCGACCGACAATGTGCTAATTCTATTGATAGTGACTTCATCAGAAATAGTGAGTAACAACAAATGCTTACCTTACACTGTAATCATTACTGTCACTACCTCTGTGATGTGCCAAGAGCTTTTCAGATTAATAAATGGAGTATTCAATATAAAAATGTTAAGAAAGTATAATTTATTAGATTTTTGACTGTTTGATTGGTGTGAGAGCTTGAAATGGACCCAAGAGAATACTGGACCAAAAAATATATGGGCATAATCTAATAATTTAGCCTTACCCAGTACAATCTGTCACATATAACAATTCTCCATTATATTTGCTGTCTGTGGTCAAGGTCCTGGGACATCTCTTCCTCTATGCTACAGGCTTCCAAGCTGTACGAAATATGTAGTATATGGTACAGGGACAAGTTCTCGACTGTAGCATAACTGAACGTGTAGAAAGAGACATTTTATAATGGAATTTTACTGTTTGAATAGCTGCAACTGCCCGAAGCCATATTTCTGCAATAATTACCATATCTTTGAGAACTTTCTGCACTATCAGTGAGAAAACAGAATTCAAATTACCAAACAAAATCATCTTGAAAACCTAGTTTTTTTTTCCTGAGCCAATTTACCCTTCTTGAAGCCTGCCTACTGATAAAAGGTGGCGCATATATTCTGGCTTAACAATAATGCGGTTGGCCTCCTCAAATGACTTGGTGTTTGGCAAGAAATAGAAATCTCTGAATTCTACATCTCTAAACCCTTTTATCATATCTCAGAATCCACTCTATTAAAAAGAAAATAAAACCAGAAAAGTGTCCTCAGGATGCCGAATAGAATAACTGGTTCATGAATTTTCTGGGTCCTCCTTTTCCCTTGCAAATGAGGACACATAAGAAGAGGCTTCTTGCACACTGCTGTCCCACACAGCTCATCTGGAAAGAAGAGTCACCAAGTTTTCCAAAAACTCTCCGGAAGTCTATGTTTATTAATCTGTGAGTGGAATTTGGAAATCCTCTCATCCCCAAACTTGATCCGTTCAGTTTTCACTCTCGCTTCTTGCATCAAGGCTATAGGGGCCACCTAGCCATCACCTACAGTATCACTTACGAAGTCTGAAGCTAAAGTGTTCGGATTCCTGATTCTGTGAATACAGTTAAAGCTCGCCCTGACAACTGCTACCCAACCCTGTTCTCTTGCGCGCAGCTTCTGGAGACGCTGTCCTGTCTGCCCAGAAAGTGCTCTGTCCCCTACACCCCTCTGCGTGAGTAGCTCTTGCTCATCCTTCAGGATTTCATGTGGCCCTCATTTCCTCCAGGCAGCCCCTGTGACTCCCATGCAGAGCTGGATGTGGCCCTTTTCCAGGCCCTCTCCACTGTCCTGTGCGCCTCAGATCCAAGGGCGTAACCCATCGCATGCTCATTTATCTGCCTGGAGGTGCTGAACTGCAGCTCTGAAGACAGAAGCGCGTCTCTCTGTGTCCCTGATGCCTAGCAAATTGCCTGTTCATAATGGATGCTTGATAAATAAAGAAGAAACACATGAGTAATTTGACAGTAAACTAAAACATTTGTATAACTGCCTTATAACATCTTCAAGTTCAAACTAAAATAGTTGAGCATAACATCCAGTGAAGTATTTTTAATCTGAGATAAAGTCAATCAGAATATACCCTCTTAATTTAAGCCAAGTTTGTTCTACTTATTTAATGGAGTTGGCTAAATAGAAACTCAAATAAGTACTTGTTGATTACACTAACTAGTAAATGGTTGTATTAAAATATATGAGCTATGGAAGACCTAGTTAAAACCTGAAATGACTACTTGCATGGAGTAAGCACACAATTAGAGAGGCAGTTTCTGAAAGGGACAGTTTTAGTTCCCTTGGTTAATTTGCGGATTCCTCCGAGTGCCCAAGATCCCTGACGCAGCACCCTTCAGGGAGGAGGGTGAGGAGGAAGGAATTCTGCACCTCTGGAGGTTTTGTGTCCTCCACTTAGCAATGTACAATTATGAAGTCTGAGAGTCATACAAAAAGGAGATACTGTACCCTCCTACCACAAAAGAATCTGTTGGTGAATCTCCTGGATTCTGCCTTCTGAAGAAAGGCAGAAGATGTCATCTTTACACTCTATTTTAATTCATAAAGAAGTTTATTTGCTCTATATGTTATCAGTGTATGCATTTCAATAATCCTAGAATTCACATTTCAGCTCAAAGATTACTTCCTTAAACTTTCCTCAAATTGCCCAACCAGATTAAATAATAATCCTTTCCCAAAACATTACACTTTTACATTTTGGGAAACAATTTGAGTGATCTGTCAAATTCCTCCAAAACTCTAGAACTCAAGCTCTCTGAGAACAGGCACTATATCTGGTTTTGCTCGCACCATATTCCCAGGGCTCTGTACAGAGCCATACAAACAGTACTGTAAAAGACGGAGATCTGGTAGGAAAATGATTACAGAAGCCAGGGACACTTGTTGGCACTGAAAGGTAGGAAATCTAACATAGATGGCCAATTCAATAAAGTGATACCCAGTGGCTATACCGTGAGAGTGACTGGAAAAGGACCATCACTATGAGGATTTTAAGTCTGGGATTAATCTGGGATTTTTGGAGAACTTCAAGGCATGATCTTGATTTACTTAACCAGTGTAAATAGCAGAAGCAAAAAACAAGTTCTTGTATTAGTTATACAAATAATTTTTCAAGTATCATGACCAACACATAGAGATAATCACAAGGAAACACAGTATTACAAATCTGCAGAAAAAAGAGACAACAGAAATAGACCCACAACTACTCTAGGTGTTAATCAGAAAGTACAATATGCTCTGAAATTTGGAAATACACTTCATTGCTTCATGATAACAATTAGAGTGTACTTTGAGATAATGAACAATGAAAATATTATATACCAAAACTTACGGTAAAATGATGCAGCCACTCTGAAAAATAATTTGGGAGTTTCTCAAAAAGTTAAACATAAGAGTTGCCTTCTGATCCAGCAATTCCACTCCTAGGTATATACCTAAGTGCACTGGAAACCCATTCACACAAATGTTCACAGCAGCATTATCATAATATAAGAGCAAAAAGTGTAAACAACCTGAATATCCATCTACTAATGGATAAACAAAAGGTAGTGTATCTGTGCAATACATATTATTCAGCCATAAAAAGAACTGAAGAACAGGTTACATCACAGATGAGCCTCAAAAATATTAAACTAAATGCAAGAAGTCAGATACAAAAAGCCACATGATTCCATTTATAGGACATATCCAAAGCAGGTATAGGCACGGGGACAGTAAACTTGCGGTTGCCAGGGGCTTAGAGAGGGAAATGGACAGTGGTTGCTAACAGCTATCAAGTGTCTTTTGGTGATGAAAATGTTTTGTACATAGATAGTGGTGACGGCTGATCAACCTGTGAATATACTGTACTAAAACCACCAAATTGTACACCACAAAGGATGAACTTCATGGTATATGGATTATATCTAAATTTTTTAAAAATTTTGTGGGATATAGCCATGTGAAAGAAAATGTACAGTTTCAAATTAATATATTAAGCTATCCTTCCTAGTTTGCTAGTAAAACATGCCCTAGTTAATTTGCCACTGTTACTAGTAAGAATTCTATACTGATTTGCTGCTTACTTTTCTCACTAGTAAAGATATACTTGAAATAGCTGCAAGAAACATGAACCTATGAAAACACAGCAGATTTTAAAAGAACATAGAATTCTAGAAATAAAAAATAACTAAAGAAAAAACCTGACAGACCAATTTAACAACAGATGAGACACAGCTGGAGAGAGAACTGGTCAGTTGGAAGGCAACCTGGAAAACAATGGCCCTTATTCATGTGACATGCTGAAGTACTTGGTGGTGAAGTGTCGTGATGTCCGCCACTTACTTTCAAATGACTCAGGGAAATAAGTTTGATCTGCAGAATGTGGCTTTCCTTAGCCTCCTCACTGGCTCAACTTCTCGCTCCCCTCTTAGGCTGTGAGGGCCCAGGGCTCAGGTCTTCCGCTTTCCTCCAGGATCACACTCACTCCTGTGATTTCATCCAGTCCCAAGCCTTCACTGACCAGGTACTAACACCCAGTCTCCACTCCAGTTTAGACCTCTCTCTCCCAAACTTGGCTGTCACACCTAGGTGTGTAACTAACATCGCCACTTGGTTATCTAATAGACAAGTGAAATTTAACAAATCCAAAAATAAACTCAAAATTTTCTCTACCTGAATCCTTCAACTCTGTTGATGGCAGCTTCATTTTGAATTTCAGTTGCTTGGTCCAGTATCTTGAATTCATCCTCGAGTCCTCTCTTTCATGTATATTTTCAATCCCCCCGTGAAACTCTAAGCAAACTCCTGTTACTTGCCTCTTCCATGCCTCCCCTGCTTTGAGCCACCATTAATTCTTACCTGCAACAGCTTTTTAAGTGGCTTACCTGCCTTACCCATGTCCCAGGACCACACTTCCCCTGCCAAAGCCAGAGTGACCATTTAGAATCTAGGGCACAGCATGTCATTTTGTACCTGAACCTACTGTAATTTTTATTTCAGAGCAGAAGTCCAAATCTCTAAAAGCAGTCTTCAAGAATCTGTATCATGTGGCACCACACCCTCCTCTTTGGTCCATCACTGCAAATCTACTACTGTCCCGCTTCGCTTCAGCCCCACTGGCCACCCTGACATTTCTCACAAAGGTCAAATGTCATCTTTTCTTTTTAGAGTTGCACTGACAGTTCCATCCCCCAGACAAGACTTCATAAGGAAAAACAGTTTCATTTTGTCGGGAGAAGGACTCAGACATTAGTCTATTTTTAAAATGTTCCATGTTTCTTCAAACTAATCAGGATTATGTTAGTCTTCAGTTGGTTACTGTTGGTGGGAATGTGGAGAGAAGGGAACATGGAGCCTGTTGCCCTATTCTCTCAAACAAATATAAAACAAAATGAAAGCTTCTACGGTGATTCCAATGTTTAGCTGGGTTGGGAATTTTGGTCTGTAATCCCCAAACTGGGTCATTTTGTCCATAAATAATCAAGATACTTCTATTTGAAAGACTGTCTTACCAAATTGAAAAGATACACATAAGATGAAAAAAAAAAAACAAATTTATTTCTGAAACAGAAGGAAAAAAGTATGCACTTGAATTCACTTTACAAAGTACACTAACAATAAAAACATACACCTCACGTCCTACTTATTTCAACTTAACGATCAACACGGTGACACCAGAAAGGAAAAGCTTTCTGGTCTTTGTTTGCAGAACCTGAAACTTGCAGGAGAACAGGTGAAATCAACGCTCCAAACTCAAACTGCCCAGGTCGAGGCAGAGACTGTTAACCCTGCGGCTCCAGAGAGCTGAAAAATGAAGGGCTTCTTGCCCCTCACTCACCCAAGAGCTCAAAATGAGTTATTTGCAGTTTGAAGTCTCGTCTCATCTTTCACTAATGTTTAACACCGTTTTGAGGTACAATACAAAGCATGGAAGGACGACATTCTCTTCAAATGAAGTAACATACAAATTGGAAATTATCAAAGGGGACTTCTTTCTTCTTCGGAAAATAAACCACACAAATGAATTTACTGGTTTGAAAGACTACTTCCCTCCCATACTGGGGAATGAACCCAGGGCCTTTGCATTGAATTACATCTCCAGTCCCTTTTACTTACTTATTTTTTAAATTCTGAGACAGGGTCTCACTTAGTCACCCTGGCTGGCCTTGAATGTGGGATCCTCCTGCCTCAGCCTCCCAGACTGCTGGGATTACAGGTGTGTCCCACCATACCCAGTTGAAAAATACTAGTTAATAAACCTGACAAGGAAAATTAAATTACCACTCTTTACCTATAGTAACAAGAATCTATAAAATGTTAATTTAAGTGTTTTCAGAAGTGGGATCACATGAATTCTATCAAAAAGGCTACTGCAATTGTTAGATTTGAGCAGACTGGGAATCCTACAAGGATTTGCTGACCTGCAGACTATTCCCGCTCATGCTTACCAGTTGGCTGTTGATGACGTTAAGCTCCTGTATCACTGTGCTAAGATCTTCATGGAGTCTAACTATCGCGCTTTTTACCTCCCCTAGAAGAACTTTAATGGAACTGTTTGCTTCCGGTTCTCTAGGCAGGTTCTCTTCGGGTGGCTGAAAACTAGGGCAGGACATGGAGGGAAAGTTGTCTACATTTTGGGTGGGAAAAGCTACCCAATTACTGCGGGAAATCCGACTTGTCTTGTGTTCAGCAGAATCAGAATTATCCGGAAGAATTTCCAGCAGGGCGAGATTGTCATTTGCTGCTTCATCAGAAGCAGAAGACCTGGGGCCGCTAGGAAGGAAGGGACAGTGGGCCCTGGCTAGCTTATCTCCATGCTTAACTGGGGCAGAAGAGCACTGTGGGTACGGCAGGGCCCAGAGGGACGGTCTGGCCAGATCCGGGGCTAAGTGGAGCAGCGGCTTCTCAGGAAGGTCTGCGGCAGGAGGTGACACGGGGGAGGCAGAAAAGGACGATATTCCCTCAGGGGTAGTTGAAACTAAAATGAATAAATGAGAGAGAGAGATTTATGTAACATACAAATGAGAGTAATTGAATAATTTTATAATGTAGAAGTCTATCTGGAAGGTCTCAATATAAACTACTTAGAATTTTAAATGTTAAATACTCATAATAAGCCTTAAAAAATCCAAAGCAGGAAACTGAGAAAATCTACAGATGTATTTTATATCAATAATACCATGGAAATGAACCTAAAATAGGATTATCAATATTCATCTTGATCCCAAACCCTGCCCAACATATTTTTACACTACCGTAAACTTCATCGGAGAGAAAAGCATTAAACTCCCTACTGCCTGCCAGCATTTTAAGTTGGTATTTAAAGTAGTAAGTCTGAGAAACCTGCAATTTAGTCTTTCGCCTACCCTGCCCCAAGATTATTGTGACAAAATGAACTACTGACTAATGAGAGCTACCCAAAAGTTAGGGAACCTTTTCTTTTCTGTGGTCAAATACAATCAAAACCAAAGACCAACCTATCTGAGATCCAGGACACTTTCAGTGCTCACATATACTCATTTTTTACCAAGAAACTATAAGTAACATTAAAAAGCATTCTAAACCTGTGTTCTGTAAACTTAAGGATTTGAGATAAAATTTACTCACTTGCAGGCAAAATCTCATTAAATGTCTTCTCTCATACTTCATTATAAATCATTATTGCCAAAACTCTCCTGAGGAACAGTGTGTCCTTTAAGATGTTAGATGTTTTGTAAAACAGGGTTTTGTAGGCAAGGAAGGGTGGGCAAATTGCACATTGTGCCATATGTCGAGGCATTAACTGGATCTATTAGCATACTTAAAATGCTGACACGTCTACAGTATCTTACTCAGGTGATAAACTTCTTTCTTAAACACAGAACTTTTTGTTCTTCATGGAATATCTATTTGCATTCACTATGGATATACAGTAAAAGCTGGTGAAAGCCTGGAAGTCAGTTCTCCAGTCTCTGTGACTTGCTCTGAACTTGACGCTTTAGAAAGACTTATTCATTGCAAGTCACAGAACAGGAAAACTGATGCTTGCCACTTAGCATGCTTGATTTATCTGTAATGTATTTTGCTCTAAATATTCATGTCCCTTCCAAAAGAAATTGGAACTCTTATAAAAATATGGCCAATGGGGCTGGGGATTTAGCTCAGTGGTTTAAGTGGTTGCCTTGCAAGCACAAGGGCCTGAGTTCAATCCCCAGCACCAAAAAGAAAAGAAAAGAAAAAAAACAAATATGGCCAAGGCAGGTGGCTACTCTCTATTTTTTGCCTCTGAGGGCCCTTTGTGGCCCACCTCCAGTTCTCAGGGAAAATTCTAATCACGAAACTTTTTTGGGGTGAAATGAGTATTCTAAGCCGGTGCAGCAGCAGGACATGAAAGGGAAAGCAGGAACTTCATCACACATGGTCAAGACAAGCCATGTACACTTTGGAATGTAGGCCGGCTAATCTGGACATTCTATCCTGGGATCAAACAGATGCTGCAGTGCCAGTGGGCAGGCCAGCGAGGAAGCCTTGCATATTCAAGTTCCAAGAGACACTGCTACACTCTGACTCGGTGTGCTCTGGGTGTTATCTGACATGTCCCTTCCGGGGCTGGCAGCCCCTCTGGGGCTGGCTCTCCGTTTTGTATATCCGATGTCCTTTTCCTTCTTGGTTCACTGTCATTTTGGTGTAGCACATTCTCCAGGATGTCAGTGAAAAGGATGCATGAAAGGTGAAGGTTTGGGAACTTCGTGTCTGAAAGTAGGCTCTACTTTCAGGCTTGATGATAGCTTTGTTAGATAAATAATTCTAGGCAGAAATTCTTTTCTTTCAGAATTTTAAAGGCCACATTTCACCATCTTGTTTCCAGTATTCAAGAGTTGGAATTATTTTAATTCTTATTAAGTGTCTATAACCTGTTTTGCCTCTGAAGTATTAGAAAAATGTTCCTCTTTGCCCCTGGCATTCTGTGGCTTCTGAACACTGTGCCTTGAAGTGGGATGATCTGCATTCACTGAGGTCAAGTGACAGTGGGACTTTCAATCAGGCAACTCATTTCCTTCAGCTTCAAAAGTTTCTTGAAGGATTTAATCAATTATTTCCTCCTCTGCATTTTCTCTGTTCTCTCTTTCTGAACCTCCTCTTGTTCACATCTTCTAATTTTCTATTTTTTTCTTTTCCATTTTTCCTATTTGCCTCTTTCTCTACTTCCTTGGAGATTTTGTCAACATTAGCTTCCAATTCTACCAGTGAGTTTCTCATTTCTGCTCTAAGCTCTAACTTCCAACTACCTTTTGGCTCTTGTTCTTAGAAATTCTTCTTGTAACATCCTGTTCTTGTTTTATGGTTATACTACTTTTTCTTATCTCTTTGAGAATAGTAAACATAAGTTTTTTGTTCAAAATTTTCTTTTCAGAGTGAGACTTATTTCCTCCAAGTTATTTTCCTTTGTTTTGCCTCATTATTCCAAGTGGGAATTTTTTCCAGATGTCCAGTGCACCGCATCTGCTTATTATTCAGAATGGAAGATTAAAAAACTGCAGGGAGGCTCTGAATGTGAGTATAAGGTTTGTCGCCTTGAGGTGCAGTTTAGTCATCTGGGTGGGCTATTTGTTAGGGAGTTACTAGCAGTTTGGTTTCTTACAGGAATCATTTGCTGTCACCTGCCCACCGGGCAGAGGTACTTGGACATCAGTGGGGAAAGGGAGCTGCAGCACCTGGCCTTTGGTTTGCACAATGGCTACTTCTTCCTGTAGTCTGGGTTATAGCACCTGCATCTCAGTGATCTCTATCATCTCTTTTTCAGAAGCCCTCCATCTACTCTCTCCAGAAAATGATCTCCAGATTCCACTGGGGCCTGCAGGTGATGGGTATTTAGGGTAATTGTTCAGCTCCTTAGCAAAGGGAAGTCTAAGGATGTGACTGCTTTCAAGTAGTTGTTTTCTAATTCTATTTAGTGCCTGATGTAGTTTGGATGTGGCTTGTTCCTCACAGATCATGTGTTGAAAGCGTGGTCCCCAGAATGGCAATGGTAAGAGGTGGTGGGGCCTAGTGGGAGATGCTGCCTTTAGAAGGGGCTCAGGCAGTTCTCACAGGACCCAGGTTAACTGCCACAAGACTGAGCTGTCTGAGAGCAAAGAGCAAGTCTAAGGCCAGAACCTGTCTGTGGCCTCTTGTCTCACTGTGCCCCCACCACGATGCCATCCACTGTGTTGTGATGCAGCTAGGGAGGTGTTCACCAGAGCTGAACAGATACCAGTGCCATGCTCTTAAATATTCAAAACTGTGAGCTAAACAAATCTCTTTTACTGATAAAGTATCCAGCCTCAATGTATTTTGTTACAGCAATAGAACACAGATTAATATAGCACTAGAGGTGGAGGAGGTTTTATAGCCCCATTTTAAATATGAGGCAAAGGAATCTCAAAGAAGCTAGAAATCTTTCCCAAGATCATTAGGTAATCAGAGGCAGATATAGGATTCAAATACAAGTATTTCCAGTGTCAAAGCATGCACATGATCTTAACTCTACTTCTACAATTCTACTATCCTAAAATTGTTTTTGTTCTATTACAGACTTATGTTAAATTCTCAGTATAAAATTTAAAAGACAGGCAATCAGGATAGTGAGGAGATTTGACATTTTATCTATAATGAATGGGTGACAGATACACTAATCTTTGTCCAAAAAGAGGATGGTGGAAAAATGAATGAAAGATCATATTTAATTATTTGAAGATAGCCATAAAACCTTAGTAATAATATCTCCTTATTGTGCATGAGTTAGAAACAGTGACCAACAGGTGAAAGTTTTAGGAAAAAATCTTTTAGCTCACTTAACAAAGAAGAACTTTCTAATAGTGATGGTTTTCAATACGTGAAGCATGCTGCCCTGGGAAATGGAGACTTTGGCTCATGGAGTTCAAGCACAGACTGAATGGCTGTTTGGCAGGGAGGTTTCATGCATCAGGCAGCAAACTATGTGTCCAGGGGACTCTAAGAGTCTAGGACCCAAAACATACTTGCTAGAGAACTAAGAAACTATCCTAGAAATAGAATGTGAGTTTATTCTGGTCAGAAAGGAGAATTTAATAAAAAGCCTTTAAGTAGGTCAAGAAGAAAACAGTATTTGAGTCAAATGTTAAATATAATGCTATCATATACATAACATTTACAGTCATGTTAGACACACACACATGAAATGACTGAAAATTCTAGTATTTACTTTTATGCCACTAGTTCTCAAAATGTGGGAGCATCACCTGGGTACTCATTGGAAATGAGATTCTTGGGCCCCACCCCAGATCTACTGGGGGCGCCTGGGAAACTGAGTGTCAACACGACTCCAGGTGTCTCTGAGGCCTGCCAAAGCTGGAGAAGCACTGCATCTACTCTGTCCACCTTTGTGCCCTCTGGCTACAACTGCTGACTACATAGCTCATCGTTGTTTACAGCTCTTAGCCCGATTCACAGGCTGCGCAATGCTTTCGCTCATAAAAGCCACTCGGCTCTAATTGTGCACACCAATTTACTTTTGTTTCCAAACACTCCACAGCTGCACCCGACACTTCAAGCTGCTCCTCAGGGTGCATCTCTGCTGCCCATTTGGTTCCCTTTCTCTGGCTCCCTCCAGAAGTGGGTTGGGTACCTTGTTAACATTCATCCTCTTCATATGCCCTATTCAACAGAATGGACATGCAGCGAATACCGCAAATAAGATGCAATAAATGGCTGCATCTTAGAATCTCACTGTGTGATATATGCAGGCTAATACGAAGCCTGCTTGAAGACCACACTGATAAAATCATTCCAAATGCTGACATGTTAGTTTTAATTTTTTTACATTCGTAAATATTAGACAAGTTAATTAAGATATTACAGCTTTAAACTTAAGGGGCATATAAAGAATTGTGCTGCAAATATGAACAAATACATTTCTAGAAATATTTAAAAACCTTTATTAGCTGTAAATTTTTCTGAAAACAGTATGTACATGGCTGGCTAAACAGTTTTAAACAGTTCATACAACAGAGGGATTTTTTTTCATTCTCCAATTATTCCTTTTGGTGTTCCTAGTCATTACATAATAACTATCAAGTTCACTACACAAATTATTTTAATTTTGATCTGTAGCTAAACAATGTAACATTTTCTACAAATGTCCATAGCAGAATTATTTCTAATGGCCAAAAAAAGTAGAAACAACCCAAATGTCCATCAGTTGATACATGGATAAATGTGTATATCCATACCAGTGGTGGCGCTCCTACGGCACATGTGACGCAGAGGGCTATTTGTTATCATTGAAAGCTCTAAAAGGTTCACCATCACTGATCTACACAGTGGGATATTATTTGGGCATAAAAAGGGCTGAAGTACTGACACCTGCAACAACAAGGATGCACTCCAGAGGTGCTATGCTAAGTGGGAGGAGTTGGACAAAAGGCCACATACCATATGATTACATTTATGTGAAATGTCCAGAATGGGCAAAACACAAACACAGAAAATAGATCAGCGGTTGTGAGGAGTTAGGGGAAAAGGAAACGGACAGTGACTGTAATAATGGGTACCAATCTCTTGGGGTGAGGAAAATATTCTAGAATTAGTGGTAACAGTTGCACAGTTCTGATAATATGCTCAATATACTAAATAATATACTAAAAACAATCAAGCTATACACTTTATATGAATTAGATCTTAATGTTTAAACAGTATAACATTTAATGCTGTTATAAATAACCTACATAAAATAAACAGATTAAGGAAAACTTTAAACCACTTATGTTAAATTTTTCCTGGGAAAACTGAAATTTTTGGGTTAAAAATGAATTTTTTCACTTACCTTACAAAGTTGAAATCTGGTTTGCCATATTTAAAAGTCAGAGTGGGCTCTTTCCGCCTGTCCATTAGCAGGCAGGAGCAGAGTTCTGGGCACCTCCCTGGCTTCCCTGGGGGTGCTGAGTAGCCCTTCACCCTCTTTCTGCCTGGTGCTTTGGCACCTCCCTGGCCAGTAGCACAGGCTTAGCTGGGACCCTCTGCAGAGCTGTTTTCTACCAATTTCTTCCTTTCTTTTAGGGAAACTGTTAACTGCTCTGGCTCTGGAGCCTTTTATAAACATGGAGGAAAAAAGCATGGATGGTAGAGCCTCTGTGTGTGTGTGTGTGTGTGTGTGTGTGTGTGTGTGTGTGTGATGTTTGGTTCCCTTCACTAGGAAAGAGGAATTGAAAAAGAGCTATGCAGAACTACTACTCCTGGACCAATGAGACAGAAACAAAGGAGGCAGTCAGTGAGGAAGCCCATCACTATCCCACACGGGAGGCTGTGGAACAGGTATTACTGCCTCAAAAAAAAAAAAAAAAATAGAAAGCATCCATTGTGGAACATACTTTACACAGGTAGCTTTCATTATATTCTCATAATTATGAGAATATAATGAAAGCTGCCTGCCACCATGTCTGGCTTCTAAGCACCTACAGCTCTTTATTTTTCCTTTTTAGTGTGCACGAGGAAAAATCTAATGACAAAATAATAGTTTGAGTTAAAGATAAATAACTTAAACTGAGAAGAAGCAGTGGGCTGTTACAGGAAATGGTAGTCAGTACTGAAGGGTCAAATGAGGTTGCTGCAGCAAGTCTCTCCCTCACATTCAGTTTATGATGTTAAAGTGTATATAGACGGCTGCCTAATTCTTATTTGAGATCCTCTAAAATACAAGCATTCAAGTATTTCATAATTTTCCCAGATCATAACCCCCAAAGAATTAATAATGTCAGACCTGGATCCTTCACGTAAACGAAGGATGTTTAAGAATACATCTTAAAACAAACCCAGAAAATGGACATTATCTTCTCTATTTTCCATCAGCCCAAGTGACAGCCCAGAGAGGCCAGCCACCCATCCTGGCCTCATCATTTCTGGAACTCCTCAACCACGATGGC
This sequence comes from Hystrix cristata, assembly GCA_004026905.1. Lineage (NCBI taxonomy): Eukaryota > Metazoa > Chordata > Mammalia > Rodentia > Hystricidae > Hystrix > Hystrix cristata. The sequence goes on from PVJO010006508.1 coordinate 43,811, forward strand.
CTTCAGCCACCTGGACAAGTCAGCATTCAGAATGGTCCTGCTCTGAAGTCTTTTCCAAGATTATTTTCCTTCTCACTCACTGCCAGCCCTCCCATTCCCTTTAATTCATGCACACTTGGGCCTTGCTGAGGCAACAGATCCAACGGTCCTTTCTCTCCTGCTGTCAATGCCCGCTTGGCACTGCATCCTTCTCATCTGGTCTACATCCCCATTATCTGTCACTTAACCACTTTCTTGCCACTCTGTGCTCCCCTGAAGTCCTCCTCATCTATTAACTTTCAACCCGGTGGTCAGCACCTTCTTTGTGAAGGACCAGAGAGTATTAGTTGCTCTTACAATGACTGTCTTCAACTCAGCTTTTGTAGACAAGATACAAACAAATTAGCCAGGCTGTATTCCAGTAACATTCTCTTTACCAACACAGGCAGTGGCCAGATTTGGCCCAGACGCTGTGGTTTGCCAATCTCTGTCCTATGCCTGTGCACATTAAACATCCTCCCTTCCCATTCCCACGCCCAGGCTGCTCAGCACTACTGGAGGAAAGCACAGACCTCTGCACACTGGGAGGGCACACAGCAGATCAGCTACTTCTCTCATTTTCTACAGTGGCTACACACACAGCCCGGGCAACTTGTTAACATAGTGAGACCCTGTCTCAAAAAACAAAACAAAAAACCACAAAAACTTACACTCTTCCAGGTCACATCCCCAGTGACCCCAGGCCCAGGCCACCTCCTAACAGCACATTTAGCTATGAACTCATCAATGGATCAATCTACTGATGAATGTAGCATGCCCATGACCCAGTCACCTTCCAAAAGCTCCACTTCTAAATACCCAAGTCTTTGGGGGTTCATTCTAGAGCTACACTGCAGCACATCTCAATGTCCTTCTCCCTAGAATCTTGACTGTTTATGTATTTTCTAACTTTGTTGCCTTATGATGACTTAAACCAACTTTTAATAATTTTCTAGCTTTAATAGTTATTTTTAGTGGTGCAGTTTGACTAATACTGTCTACTGCATTACAGCTAAGATGCGAAAGTCTTTTTTGCTAACTGGAATTTCTTGATGAGTTTTATTAAGAATACTTGGTATGAAGATAGTGGCCAAAAATTATTTTCAGTTATCTTTTTGTGGTATTTCTGAAAGAAATGAATCAAAAGTAACAATTTCCCAAAGGACAGTCAAGCACAGAAGCTTTTGCAGCTGTCACAACTGGTACCGACTGGGTTCCACGCCTGCAATCTCAGCACAAAAGTTAATTTGGTGACAAAACTAAGAATCAGTTCTACTAGCTTTAGGCCATTCAGTACCAAAAAGTTCTCAAAAGAGCAACAGGAGAATCTTATTATTCATTGACCTCAATGGAACCAAGGTAAATTTCTTGTGGTTCCCATTGTTTGCATTTATCTGTACTTTTGAAATGTGTTTTGGGAGCTTAAAAGATTTATATTGAAAGCTTTGAATTTATGAGTTGGTAAACATTATTATACATAAGAACAAATAAACTACTTACTTAGTCTTTGAAAAATGCATGAGCAAACACATTATTCATTTACTAATTACAGAAGAAAGCATAATTATATAAGGCAGGATTTAATAACTGACAGCTAACAACCTGAGATCCCAAATGGTTTTATCTTTTATCACTCAAAGAATATTGCAACCCTCTTAATGTTTTATAAAACCAGAGAAAGGATACAAATCCTTGCTCTTTTTGGTAATCGGTACACAGCTATTTTTAAAAAGAGCACAAGTATGTGTGTGTACATACCAATATACATAATAATCAACTGTTTTCACACAGTCTTCCTAAGTAACCTAAATAAAAGGAAGCTTTCAGTTAATGCTAGTTCCTTCTAATTTGGTTAGCACCAAATGACTCAAAACTCATGGTAATACATTTAATCAGTACTTGCTAAGACACGATGATAAGTTATCTATTAGTCCTTTAATAAAGGGGAATGTTCCAAATGATGATGGGACCCCCACCTACCCACACCAAAAAAAAAAAAAAGAAAGGAAAAAAGAAGACAGTAGAGAAAAATAAAAGAAGAATGTTTCAAAAGCATATGTTTTTGTTTTTTGAGGGAGACTCACCCCATGTGGCTAAGGTCTTGCAGTCTTCATCATCCTTCCGAATGATGCTGGCTTGTGTTGGTTTCTGAGGGTCCTTACTGATTACAACCTCCTTTACTGGGCTAACTGTTTTGAGAGAGGGAGAGACATAGAGTGTCTCCACAGAAGACTGGTTATAGAATGTAGAAGCCGGCATTGATATCCTTAAATTGGGGCTGATCAATTTTTCTTTACTCGATGGCCAAAGTGCTGGTAAAGTTGTCAACATCTCAGTACTTTTTATGGTTTCTTGCTTTCTCTGAGGTGTTTCCAAGGGATTTTCTATGACAGTGTTTGAAATGGTATTCTCTGATTCCTTGTCCACACTCACATTTGTCTGCAGAGAGGGGCTTTTTTCTGAGGAGGTAGGCATAGCATCTGTAAAGTAACAAATAAGAACTGCAATAAAAATAAAAATACTCTTTCAAAACCATTGCAATTTTAATAAATAGGGTTTTAACTCCATAACAGAATTCTTTCCTATTTAGTTCTTCTGCTTTCTTACTATGCTTCTATATTTTATTTAAAGTACACTCAAGCTATAATTGATGCCTTAGTCATTTGGTGGATGCCTTCTCCCTTTCTCCTCACTAAAACACAAGGCAAGGAAAGCTTCAAATAACTTGTCTTTAAATATTTCTCCCTTCACCCACTTATCTGTCTCTGAAACCACCATATTTTTAGTACCTTCAAACTTTCATCTTTTACGAGATAAACTAGGGAAAATGTGCCACATCATACTGGTCTATCCTTATAGGACCTGTAGCTACAAAAATTTCTTTTTCCCCTGACATAAAAAGTGTCTTCCCCCCAGGGTCTATACAAGTCACATTAAAGAAACTCAGTCCTTTAGCAGCATAATTTTAATAAATCCTTTGTCTACATGGAAAAAAAATAAACAAGCTTTCCATGCTATTCTTTTTTTTTCCCATGCTATTCTGACAAAGACTAAAATGTAAGTTCCAATAAGTCAGGTATCTGTCCATTCCAGTCAATACCACCAAAGAACCCAGAACAGAGCTGGGAATACAACAGACACACAACTTTTATTACGAGTAGAAGACATGTAAGGAATTGTAGGGAACTGAAATTTAAGGTGGATCTGAGCTAGGAATATCGAGTATCTACTAAATCCACAAATTATGGACCTACTCTTAATTTTAGACATGAATTGTTATCCATACTCAATGCTAAGGCTTGCTCTCAAAGAGTTTCATGTGAACCTGGATATGAAGAGAAAGAAAACTATTTTTAAGAGATTGAGTTAGTGAAATTAGAAGCATAACAAGGTCAGATAGGGCTAAAAGATGATGATATGATTTGAAACTCCCCAAAGGGAAGAAGATGCAGAAATCATCCAATTCACTACCACAGTGTACATCACAACATACTCATGATGCATGTTTATATGCTCTCATCATCATTTTTAGGCTCTGGGTTATTAAAGCAAGAATAAATTTTCTTTGACACTAAAATGCTTTCCATTTTCACCCATAGTTGGAAGCTAGAAAAAAGTTGCTGGTATATACTACTGAAAATTAGTTCAAGAAAGTTAAATTGGTATCTACACTAGGAATTCCGTGTTTTTTTCAGTGTCCCTTTTAAAACTCAATTCAAGTATTAATTCTTCTCCAAATCTTGCCCTGTCCCTTTTCTCTTCTTGCCCTGACCTATTACTCTCCATCATACCATGTCCTGCCCAGAGCCTTGTAAGTAATGAAAACACTTCACTGGTTACAAGCCTTCCCTTCCCACCAGTCTCCTGAGGAGACCGTGTGCATGTTGTCGTTGGATTCCAATACCTGACAGCGCCGGTCCTAGCTGATGTACTCAATGCTTGTGAGGCAAAAGTAAAACTGAGGCATAAAAATTAAAGAAAAAGTACTGCATGTATTTTCCTAAATTGAATATAGCTTAATGACTTAATACTGATTAAAGGAAACTGAAAAGTAGTAAATGAAAATAATTTCTTCTAAAACATTCCTAATTTGCATATGGCCCAGTTATATTTAATTGGCAAAGGTTCTGTTAAGAATGCTAATACAGTCCTAGTAGGAAACTAGATTTATGGTATTACAGAGTGCATGTGAATATCATCATATTTACATAAAAGCATTCATTACTTAAGAGCAGAATTTCATTTAATATTTTTTTTCACTGACTTTCATTTTACATGTGAGAAAAATGAAAAGTGTTTTGTACTAAAATCATGTAAAATTTAGCATTATATAAGTAGGACAATTCAGAATGACTGACTCCCTATGAAAATATTCATAAGAACACTCAGTATTTTCTATAAAAAAACAAAATTTAAAATTGAGCACCACCATAAGATTCAGTGAAACCAACCCGAACAAAGTCATTCTATCAACCCTCTTTCCCAAAAGTCAAGGAAGACAAGCCTGCAATCTTTTGGCTACTTAGATTTTTGTTAAAACTTGTAACTTTTGTTGTTTTTTAACTTTGAGTAGCTGAGACTACAGGCATGCTCTGCTGTGCTCTGCTAAACTCGGAACTCTTTAAACAACTCAAATACTAGGATCTAAAAGAAGTCTGCTGATAAATTAATTTTATAGGCATAGTACTTTATCTTAAACAGAAAAATGTCTACTTAAATAGAAAGCTGAAAGAGTCTAAGATTCTAGAAAGCAAAGTGGAGCAGGTTTCTTGGCCATCAACCTCACTGCATCCCTGCACAATTCTATCCAACATGCCAAGTGAATTCTCTTCAATTCAATCACTACGTTATTTTTACTTTATATTCAAAAATCCTTTAAAAACTCCCTCTGTATCAGTGACAAAATCCAATTCCTTGGAGTTTAAAGGCCCTCACTGCACATCTGTTGCTGCTGCCCCGCAGGAGACAGCCCTCAGGCAGGCTCCTCCTCACTCACTCATCCTGTGCATCAGGTCCCCATGCACATGCCCGCGGTGACACAGGTCTCCTGATCTCCACCACACTGACTTCTCCCCTGGCATACCGACAATGGAACACGATCCCTTTTCTCCGCCTATTTAAATCCCGTCAATATCACAAGGCCCATCTCAAGTACTGTACCTATAAGCTATTTCCAACAGCCCACACTCCATCCTAATCTTGCCCTTCTCTGAGATAAGGGTATCCGCTACAGGGTGGATCCATTTATCTTCTCCCTCCAAACCCACAGAAATGACAAAAGAAGGAATTAAAAGGTATAAACCTACAAGGAGAAATCGAATGAAAGACCAGGGAGGACAAAAAAGATAAGAGATGCTAACAAGATATTAGAAAAGGAAAAGTTGAGGAAGGAGTAAGAGTAGCAAAACCCCTAAATGCCTAGAGAAGGAGGAGCCAAAGTGAAGGAAGACAATCCTTGCACTGTACTCTAGAAAGTTTTAGGAATTGGAGGACCAGTTCCTTCGAAGTGTAAGGACTTAGTTGCTTTATTTTGGGGAGATCTTCACTTGCATGAAAGATAGTTGTATCTTGGCGGGCAGAAAAAGATTTTTGTTGCCTGGGTATTCAAGCGTGTGCAGAAGAATGTGCATGAATACTGAGCAGCCAGTGCATGAGCCGCACAGTTATTAAGCTACTGTCTTTCAGCTTCACAGCCAGAGTGTACAAGGCTAGAGGAGCAAAGAGCTGCACCTTTGTCTGCCTCTGTGGCTAAGAGCTTTACCCTTGGATGCTCCTTCACTCCACCAGTAGTGTTCTTTCCATTTTGCATCTTTCTAACCCTTTTAGAAGCAGCTTTACAAACCTCCTTAGTAACATTAATTCCAGCCCCCTCCAAGCTTCTAAATCTTAATAATCCCAACCTCTTCTTTTGCTCCCCTAGTCTCAGAGTTGGTAGCTTATTACTGGAGCTGCTTCCTCCATGGTATACTGGTGTTCCCTTTTTGCTTTTTCAGTTTTCAATACCTAATCAATCGTCTTTATATTACATTCTATCATATTTTATGTCAATTGCAGAGTAATTTCTAGGAACAACTCTCCTGTAGCTACCACCTAGAACCTCTAGACAATATACAAATATCGACCAGCATCTCCAAGGTAAGGAGTGACCAAAAGCAGGGAGAAATTGGAGGGCTCAAGACTGGGAAGAAAGAATGAGTGAGCTGCCTGTTCTTCCAACTCATCACTGGGGTTCCAGTCAGCTCTACACTGGGATGCTAAAACTGGCTACACCTAGTCTTACCAAATTGGAGACCCAGAGGACACAGTTTGGAGCTACCACAGCACTGGAGAGAGGTAGGGGTCCTGAAAAGGAACTACAGAGAAAACCATATTTATCACCATCATGGTGAAACTGCTGATAACTAAACATAACAAAGAGAATCTCAGAAGTACCCAGAGAAAGGTGTCACTTAGCTGGCCATGGTGGCACAAGTCTGTAATCCCAGTCCTCTGGGAGGCCAAGGTAGGAGGGTTGCAAATTCAGGCCCAGCCTGGGCAACTTAATGACTTTGAGAGATCCTGTCTCGAAAATAAAAAATAAAGTGCTGGGATGTAGCTCAGTGTGAAGGCCCTGGGTTCAAGCCCCAGGACCAGGGAGGGGCCTAGGGGTGACACTTTACGTACAAGGGAATGAGGTGAACGACAGCTGACTTCTCATCAGAAATAATGGAGGCTAGAAAACAGTAGAAAAGCATCTTTTAAGAAATGCAGTGCTGAAATAAAAAGAAAACGGTCAACATAAAATTCTATAACTAGTAATATCCTTCAAAATTGAAGGGAAAATAAAAACATTATAAAATAAACAAAAACTAAGAGAATGAACTGCTAGCAGGCCTTTATAACAAGAACAGTTGTTGAATGTTAAAGAGAAATTATACCAGATGGAAAGTTGGAAAAGGAATGAAGAATGCCAGAAGTGGGAAAATATGTAGGTAAATGTAAAAGACTGCTTTTTCTCTACATTTGTTTAAATCATATGTGCCTGTTTAAAAATCATAAAACTCTGTATGGAATGTCTTAGCAAAAATAAATACAACTCATATGACAACTATAGTATAAATGATAGGGTGGTAAATAGGCCTATATGTTTGTAACATTTTAATATTGTAAATAAAGTAGTGATACAATATTAACTCTAAATGACTATGAATATGTAAGGATATACTATTTAATAATGCCTACAGAAATCACTAAAATTAACCCAAAGATGTATTAACTGAAAAGGTTAATCAATAAAATGGAAATCTAAAAAATACTGAATTAGCCCAAAAGAAGGCAGGCAGGCAGGAACCGAGGAATAAAACACAGATAGGACAAGCACAAAGTAACAGTAAAATAGCAGACCTAAAACCAATCATTGAGTAATTATGGTAGCTGCAATTGAAAGTCATACTCTTTCAGACTGGACAAAGAGATCCAATTATATGTTGTACATAACAGATACACTTTAAAAGCAAAATTACAAATAGGTTGAAAGTAAAAGACTTTAAAAAATGTTACACAACAAAAAGCATTAAGAGGTCTGGGGATTTAGCTCAGCGGTTACAGTACTTGCCTTGCAAGCACAAGGCCCTGAGTTCGAGCCCCAGCACCAAAAAAAAAAAAAAAAAAAAAATACCATCAAGGAGACTTTAAGACAAGGTTAGTAGAAATAAAGAGGAGCATTTCATAGTGACAAAAGGGCTTACCATCTAGAGTCTGTTTGTCTATCTACCTAGATATACATTATATATGTATATAACAGATATAAATGTATGTATGTCTAATAAGAGAGTAGCAAAGTACACAAAACAAAATCTGACGTACTGTAAATAAAGAAAAAATTGACACATTTAACTCAGTCATAGCTGAAGGGTTTTTTGTTGTTGTTTTGCTTTGGCGGTATGGGGGAGTAAACCCAGGGCCTTTGCACTAAACTATATCCCCAGTCCCCCCAATCTCCCCCCTCTTTTTAAAAAAATTTTGAAACAGGGTCTAAGTTGCTAAATGTCCAGGCTGGACTTCAATCTGAAATATTCCTGCCTCAGCCTCCCAGAGATTTCAATACCCTTCTCTCAGTTGATAAACAAAATATCAGAAGGGACCTGAAGATTTAAGTAACCCATATCAACTGCCTTGATGGTCCTTTACAAAGACTTGCTCAATCACAGCAGGATGTATTTTTTTTAAGTTTGTAAATCTACATGAATATATTCAGCAAGACAGGCATATGCTGGGCCATAAAATATGTCTCAATAAGTTTTTAAAATCTTATATTAGGTTCTCTGACCATGATGAAACTGCTTTAGAAATAAGTAACAGTATACCTAGAAGAAATGCCTAAATATTTTAAAACTTTTAAAACACCAAATCCCATGGGTTAGAGAAAAATTTATATAATAGTTGAAATACATATATATAGTTTAATAGTTAAATTACATAGTCTATTGATAATTATAACTCAATGAAGCTGCTTAAAACCATAACTGGTACTTTTGTTAATTTTCTGAGTAGATTCTGGCTGAGATAATGCTTTAGGAAAATAACTGCCATATCTTTAAACAAAGTGCCCTAGGGCTAAGGAGAACAGAAACAAGGAAATCAAATGGGACACCCATGAAATAATTCAGATTCTAAGGATTAGTTAATGCCAAACAAAGTACTGAGCAGCTACAAATGTAAGCATTGTGTTAGGATTAGAGGTACAAAGATGTGTAAGAAGGTCCAAGAACTCTTTCAAAAGCAGCACTGCCTGCACTAAATTGGGGCAAGAGGAAATGGGAAGGTGCCTAAGTAAGTGGAACAATTTGAGCAAAAAAGAAGCTGTCCACATTGTCCTGTGTGGTAATAGCAGGATAGGTACAAAACATTCAGTGTTATTAGGGCTAAGCATGTGGCAGAGATTGGAGGAACTAATCTGCAAGACAAGGCTGCAGCCTCTTGACTGACAGGCAGAAGTGATGAGGAAGAAGGAAATAGAAATCTTGAGATGCTCTCTTTGAAACTCTTTGCTGGCTCTCCTTTCTCTCTGAGCAATCTTCTCAATATTCTCTCTGGGTCTCTTTCCTCTGAAATGCAGACAGTCTATCCTTGACTCTTTTCTGCCTCTACAATCTCCCATCAATGCACTTAAACCTGAACTGGGACTATGGCCTGTGTGCAAGTAATTCGGATACTTCGGTCCTCAGCCCTGACCTCTGCTCAATTCTGTCCCCAGATAGCTACACTTTCTCTGCACAGGGAGCTCCTACCACCCTCCAGCTTCTGCCATCCTTAGGTATTTGCTTTATCTCTATCACTATGACCGCTAAAGAGCTCTGTCATGTGGCTCTGATTGCTACCATAGCCTCTAAGAGTCTCCTGACCTGGTGTGCAGTTCACCCCACACAGCCCAGCCGAAAGTAAATGAAAAGTAAATGAAAGTCATGTTATTTCTCTCCAATAACTTCTTTGAGCTACTTACTGTGGTTTACAAGGCTCTGCATAAATCAGTCTGCACTTACCCTTCTTTCTGTGCCTTGTAACCAGCACTATTCTGAACATAGGGATTCAGCTATGCTGCTAGTTCTTCAAACTCCACACCCCTCCTAGCACTAAGCCTTCACCCCAGCTGTTCTTTCTTGCTTGCAATTCTCTTCCTTCCCCTTTTATCTAACTAACTGATTTCCATCTTCCAGGTTGGTACCCCTTAGGCAGACTGTGTTTTTGCTCATGCTGTTCTTTCCGTCTAGAATATCTTTTCTCCTCACTTTTGTTCTTCATCAAAAACGACTTCATTCTTTAAGGCTCAATTCAAATACTACTCCTCTGTGAAATCCTTTTTTATCTTCCAAGTTAAAATGAATCTTTGTTTTCTTCAACACTATATAATAAATAGAATGTGAATACTCACATTTTTTTCACTAATGTCATTATTACAAATATTATTCATTTGACGAATATTAAATGCAGTGATGTGTCAGCCACTATTCTAAGTGCTGGAAACAAAGCAGTAAACAAATTTGTTGTTTATAATCTGTTACAATTTCTTGTTTACAGATCTGTCACCTCCAGTGTACTGCAGATCCCTCACATGGGTGTTCAACCCATAGGTGACTAGCAAAGCAACTGACAGTCATTTGATGGATATTTGTCCAATGAGTCATTATGTGGATGACCCAGGCATTAAAATGAACTCAACCGTAGAAAAAGGAGAGGTTGGAAAGGATGTCATAATCTAGTCCCTTCATGATTCACTCGAGAATCCAAGACACCCAGAGGTAAAGACTTGCTCAGGATCACACCACGGCTTAAGACTAGAATCCTGGATTCCTGAATCTAACCAGTGTTCTTTTTAAAATGGAATAAAAGAAAGAACAAAAAGAAAGGGCAGATCTAGCTGCAGCAAGCTCTACTTTATTAGCAATTCTAACAGCCTGAGGTGTGTATGTGTCCATATCTCCCAAGTGACTCAGACCTCCTTGGGATCACCCTGTTTGTGCTTGCTGCTGCTCTTAGAGACACAGGGCAAGCAAGTGGGGGTCAGTCTGAGCAAGGACACAGGTACCCGTGTAGCTGAGCCTGTTTATCTCATCCTTGTAGGAGGACTCTGCATAGTTGTTTTCTTGAACACACATAAAGAATGGACAGCGCTCATGGAAAATTTTCAGAAGCCCACAAGAACTTGAAGGGACCTGACAGACAATAGCAACAAATGCTACCTTTATATGTTTGAATACGAACACATAAACATGTATCTGTAAACACTAATGTGATTGTTTCAGGTGGGATCCCAACCTTTTCCAGGAGTGAATTTCTCTGAATTCCACTGTAAAAGCTGAGAAGAGCACAGAGTGAATTAATTTGGTTGGCTTGCTTTATCTGGTTTCTCATTTTCTTTCAATTTAAGCCTGAATGTCAGAGCTTTATTCTCAAGTATCTATCCAGCTGACTCCTAGATGGGAAGCTCAGTATTAAATTATGAGACTGTACCAGTTTTCTTTATTGTTTGGAGCTTTTATACCTGCCAATATACTTGATTAATGCAAAATAGGACCCTGAAACATCAGTCTTATTAGAGCTGTTCTGATTATGGTTGATCGTTATCCTTTAGGAAGAAGCTGCTTCTCTGTGTAAGAAGACTTTGGTCTGCAAATTTAAATACAGATATCACAAAAATGCCAAAGGAAGGAAGAAAACCCCAAACCAAGCAAAATTTTGAGCTTTGAGCCTAAGGACAAAAGAGAACAGGTATGGTGTTAGAGGTCCTAAGAATATTTTTGGCAGTCTGCAGATGAGGATGAAATCTGTTGAAATTTGTTAGGTTTGGTTCTGAGTTATGAGACTTTCCCTACAGATAGAAACATTCTACCTTGGTACCTTTGTTTCATTTTTTAACAACTCCACGGCCTTGTTTCAGGTACTATCATCATTGTATATTATTTTGTATTCATTACTGTGAACCTGATGATGAGTGCGATGTTCCAACAGAGCTATTGCTGTGCTCTATTCTCTTGTTGGTCTGACACATCGGATCCAATTACAGCTACAAAGTGGAGAGCTGGACGGCATGACAAAAGATGGATGCCAAAATATGTCCTTCTGTAGTTTAAAAATGTGTAACTGAAGGAGCTTTTACTTTAGTAATTAAACGAATCAAAGGAAATAGGAGCTGAAGATAATAATAAGGTCATTTTGCTAAAAGGCCATAGTTATAAATTATTAAATAGAGGAGTGATTTAAATTGTTCTTTAACATATTGGTTTAAAATAGACAGGGCACTGTGTTAAGATGGATTTTTTTTTGTTGTTGTTTTTTGTTTTTTTTGGTGCTGGAAATCGAACTCAGGGCCTTGTGCTTGCAAGGCAAGTACTCTAACCACTAAGCTAAATCCCCAGCCCCTAAGATGGATATTGAATGTGGAATTTAAATGACATGCATGACATAAAAATCTTAATATATGTCTAAATAAGCATAATCAGAATAGCTACACTCTCCCAGGCCCAGTGTTAGGAGTGTATGTATATACACATATAATTGTAGGGCTTAAGAGTTTCATTTCATTATACATCATTACAATTTAACTGCAGTGTATAGTATACCCAAGTAATAAAGAAGAAAATATACCTGAAAAATAGCTATAAAATATGGGAAGTATGTTTACTACTTCTTTCAGTGTAAACTTGAGATAATGGCTTAATTTCTTATAGGAAAATAGAGCTATAGATTCATATAAAATTACTTAAAAAAAAAATCTCTTCAAGTGGGGGACAGCCAAAACCTTCCACGCCATGAATATGGGTCATAATGAATGGATCCTAAAATCGATACAGAGTGCTCATTATTAAATTTTATACCATAAAGTTCCACCAGTAAGAAAAAATGACGGTTTTCTCCAACAGAACACAGTCATAAAAACTGATGCTGGAATGCCCTGGTGAGGCTGGCGATCGCTGCCTCCGCCAGTGTTTCCTGCCTTTCAGGCTGGAAGTGAACAGCACCTGGGCTCTCCCTGCTCTACAGGGCACACTCCAGTCCCAGCCAGATGAGCAGGTGCCTGGTGGTGTAAGTATTGCTGACCCCAGATACGTCCATATGATGACAATAAAATAGTGACTAAAATAGATGAGTAAAAGTTGAAGCAAGAGAATTAAATATATGAGATAGTGCCTGGCCCTATTGAAATGGTGCCTCGCCCACAGTGAACAATACCTAGTTACTGGGAATTGATGTAAGAAACAGTTTGAAGAAGTGGAATTACAAGGTGTTCCCATCATGACCCTGACTGGAAGTGGATGGGAACCTGGACCACCCAGGCACTCTCCCTTGCCCCAAATCTTGTATCTAAAGACTGCAGGTACAATGGTTCTCAGCAGACAGCATCTGAGACCAAGAGAACTGCTATCCTCTGGAAAGTGGATGACAAATGGAGAACTATAATTCTCAAACCTTTCCCCCATTAGATGTTCAGACCAAACATAAACTTCGTAACTTCAACGCAGAGCACAAACCATTTGTAAGTCTACAATGCTGTAATGTACCTTTAAATATCATTTAAGTCCTGAATTCAGATAAAGTGTTTTTTCTCACAAAGCATGAGCTGCTCTATTATTCAACATAAGCCAAGAAGACACCTATTAAAATTTTAAATATTATACCAGCAAGTATGTTCCTTTGGAAACACCTTATTGAATACCAAGGATAACATGTACCATTTTTTGGACCCAGACAGGGACAGTTGTATGGTCCTTGTTCTTACAGTTCTTTGCTTAGATCTGTATTATATCATTAGAACACTATGCTGTAATTCATTTATATTTTGTTCACTAGTTTTACTCTAGCATCTTCTATATATTTTCATTCATGCAATATATACGGTATCTTGAAGATGGACCATGTACTATGCACCGTGCCTGTGAACACAAAAGGCAGCCAAATTAGGCCAGCAAACCTTTAAACACTGGAATTATAAACAGAAGATAAAATAACCAGATATATTTACTGTGGCTAAAGAAATAAAATGTTTCTGAAAGAGGAGTGATGAAAAAGAGATTTTAAAACCAAGCAGATTTGATGAAATGCCCAAACGAAGCAGATTTGATGAAAACCCAAGTAAAACATCTACAAATAAAAAATAACAAGAGTGCAAATTTAAAAGAAAGTGGTGAGGAGCAGAAACTTGGGAAGTGGAAGACAGGTACAGAAAAATTATTCAAAGATTCAGCACAGAAATCAAAGAAAGAAAATACGGAAGTGAGGTTAAAAGAAATAAACAGTGGGTGGAGTGAGGAGATCTGTGACCAGATCTAACTGCAGTCCCACCTCTCCTAGCCTGCCTGACATATTGGCCACTCTGTACCAGAGATTTCCCCATAATCATGTGCTGTCTGTCCTCTGTGCGTTTACACTGGCTGTTCCCTGTTGTGGCCTGCTCTTTTACTTCCTTCCCTCCCCTCATCCTGAGGTCTACACCTGCAGGCCAGCTCCTCTAGGGTGTCTCTTACTCCACTGTGCTTTGGCTAACATGTCCTTCTGAACCCTTTGTATGGCAGGGATGCAAGGGATGCAAATGAGGGCTCCAATGGGGTAAATAGGAGAGCCTGTTAGCGCTCCCTGGGGAGCCCTTTAACTACATGGTTCCCTGATGTGGGGCATTCTGGCTTGGTTCAGCATATTCCAACTCTCCTCAGCCCCCAATTATTATTTTTTGGGGGGCTTACTGTAGATTTAACTCAGGGCCTCACATATGCTAGGCAAGCTCTTTAGCACTGAACTACACCCCCAGGAAGATTTGTCTTTTTGTGCCTAGCTTATTGTACTTAAATTAACGTCCCCCAGATTCATCTGTGTTGCTGCCAGTGACAGGACTCCTCTTGCCTTTTTTGAAGCTGAACAGTATTCTATATATGGACCACTTTTTATCTATTCATCTAAGGACATTATGGATACTTGCCTTGATTCCGTATCTTGTCTACTGAGAATAATGTTGCAATGAACATAGGCATGGAGACGTCTCTTCAACATACTGATCTAATTCCTCCCAAATAAACACCCAGAAGTGGGACTGCTGGATCATTCTGCTTTTAAGTTCTTGAGGCCAATCCCTTCCATTTTAAATACTTCTTCCTGGCCACTTTGGTTGTGTGTTTCATCTTTCTTTTGCTCCACTTCCCCAGACATACTGAAAAAATAATTTTTTCCCATTGAATTCATTTCTTTCTTTGCTGCTCAACTCCTTCCAACGCAACAATTTGGCTTCCTTTCCTACTCTCAAATGATGTTGTCCTCTGTGAGGCTATCACTGACCTCTTAATTGCTAAATCCAGCAGAAAATTTTCAGCCCTATGCCTCAGGACATCTCTGTGGCATTTAAGATTGACTAGTACTCTCTTCTCTCTGCATCCTTCATTTCATACATTCATTCATTCAAAAGATATTTATTAGGCAGTGTGTCACATTCTATTCTAGGTACTAAAAATACAACAGTGAACAAAAAGACAAAGTCTTTGCCCTCTTAGAGCTTCCATTATATAGTGAGAGAAGAAGAAATGAATAATTAAATGAGGATTTATATATAGTAAGTCAGACAGTGATAAATTCTATGGAGGAAAATAAAGCAGTTAAGGGGCATAGGGAAGAGCCAGGGAATGAGCAGATTGTTGGAGGCGGCCATGGGGACAATGTTACTGTTTTATGTAGGGTGATCAGAGTGACCTCACTGTCAAGGTGACATTTAAGCAATAAACCAAAGGAGGTTAGAGGGAAAATAGTGTGGAGTAGTGGCAGGCAGAGTGTTGTGGTTGCGAGGCAGAGTCACTGTAGACACGTACAGCCAGGAGGGTACTTGACTGTCCCAGGAACACATGGGGGCCTAAGATGGCTTTGGCAGCACAAGTAAGGAAGAGAAGGGCTGGGAGAAGAAAGGCTACAGGGGATAAGGGAAGAAGAAAGGCCGCAAGTTAGGAGGCCACTACAATAACCCTTGGAAGGAATGACGGTGGATGGGACCAGGGTGACAGCAATAGAAGCCACCCGACTCTAGATATATTTTGTATTTCCAAGGCACAGCTGATCAGAGAGAAAAAGAATCAATTGGGATGGCTCTGAGGTTTGGATTGAATGCCTGTCTGTCCCAGATAGCTATGGAGGCACCTTCCCCTCAGACCTCTAGTGTCTTTCTGCCATCCAAGCAGCCTTACTGGACAAGACCTAGGATGACCACAATGGGTTTCTCTCCTGCTTAACCCTCTGGGGCCACAGGCCAGTTCCAATTCACAGGCGTCTGTGGCTTCATGACCAAAGAAACTGGCCAGCTTTTTTCTGTCCCAGGCCAGAGTCAGATCCTAAATACAGTCCCTGACATGAGTTGGGCCCTAGATCTTGGAGTCTCCCACTCATCAATTCTTGGAAAAAATATCTATCATCTTATCAAATGTTGCCTTTTTATATACATTCTTTCCTCTGAGACTTCTATTGGCTACATTAAACTTCATTTCTCATTTGTATTTCTTAATTATTCTTTAGTATTTTCTATCTCTTTGACTTCTTGCATTCTGGAGAATTTCTTTTGATACACATTCCAATTCACTAATTCTCACTTCAGTTTTATCTAAACTATCATTTAACCCATCTATAATCAATTGAGTTTTCACTTTCATTTTTTTCTTTCTAAAAAGTTTCACTGGTTATTTTTCAAATCTGTCTAGTCGTGTGTTCCTTACTGATGTCACCTTTTTTCTTCAAGCATTTCATACTGAGCTGCTTAATATTCTGCAGCTGATAACTCATATCTGAAGTCCTTGGAGGCTGAACCCGTCGCCTGTGTCTTTGTAGACATTCACTTCTGCAGAATTATTCCTTTATCTTTTTGGTGATCGTGGACGTGACATCACGTTTGGCTGAGGTTGATCAGTAAGAATCCTGGGGGCTCTGCAGTGTGCATGCTTTCCTCCAGCATGGGACTGCGGACCTGGAGCCAGTTTAGCTCTCGGTGAGCTCCGACTTAAGGCAGAGTTTGTGGCCCTGCTGGCTGCTGCCCCTGCTACAGGTTTAAGGCTGAGTTCTCTGACTTCGATGTTGATAACATTTGCCTTCAGGAAAACCTGCCTTTGGACTCGTTTACATTCACAGTTTCTTGCTCCAATCAATTTCCAGGTCTCAGATTTAATTAATTGTTCTGTTTTGCCCTTAGGATTTTCCTTTGTTCTATTTTGCCATTAGGATTTAGGATTTTCCAACAATGCATTAAAAGATACCTTTCCTCCAGAATCTAGGTTTGTTTATCTGTTTGCTTTAATAGCAAGAGGATCTTCAGAGTGTCTAGTTCACCACACTTCTGAAAAGGAAGTGACATAGTGACCAACAGGAACAAGGCTCAGGTATTATTATAATGGGCCAGGCAAGGGATGACAAGCACTCAAAGTAGGGAGAGAGATGGCAGCTAAGACACAATTATCACAAAATCATCACAATTTAATGATAGAGAATTTCTGAATAAGCATTTCCAAGTTTATAGATAGCAAAGGATTGGCAACTATCATTGACCAATATTGAGTATTTCTGGGTTTTTCTAAGTTAAATGAGTCAAATACCTACAAGGAAGAAAAACACCTTTTAAATCTATAGTTCTTAAAACATTTGACCTTGGCAAGAGCCACAGTTGAGGTCTGTAATTGCTGTAACCTTGGCTTATCAAGAATTGTAATTGCCGTTGCCCTCTGCTTATCATTTTGTTACTCTGCATGTTGATCCAACAATACAAAAGAAACACCTGCTGTAGAACTCTCTAGGCACTTCTAGAGTACTTTATTGGTATGCTGGTGTTCACTCACTCTCTGTCTCTCTCTCTCTCTCTCTCTCTCTCTCTCTCTCTCTCTCACACACACACACACACACACACTCTCTCAAAGAGATAGTGCAAAATCTTTAGAAAGGAAAATGGAACATTTGCATAATGCTAATCAACCTATCCGAAATCAGCTCATCCATTATCAACCCTGCCTAGCCCTCTATTACAGCTTGGATCTTAAGCACATCCCACAGGCCCATGTGTTAAAGGCGTGGTCTCCACCTCAAGGTCCTTAGTCATTGGGGATCACAGGATCCTACTCCCTTCTTTCTGTTTTGCTCCACTACCCACTGCTGCTCCTGCAACGTGCTGTCTTGACACAGGCCCAGAAGCAACAGAGCCAACCAACCACGAGCTGAAACCTCCCAGACTGTGAGCCAAATGAACCCTTTCTCTGTATGTTGATCACCTCAGGTATTTATTATAGCAACGGAGAGCTGACTAACATGTCCACTAAAGCATCCATACTCTGTTGTGAGGAAAATAGTAATATGAAGAGGAAAAGTCAAATATCACTATTTATATTTTGTTAAAACATCTAGCTTCAGGGAAAATGAAGCAGTGATTTGAACATGCTGAACTGTAATTGGCAACAAGGGCAGAAGGTCAACTACTAGATTTGTTCCAGAATTTTATTAAGAGGTTGGTCATGTTCGGTGATGACCTACATTCAGGGCTTGTTGTGCTTTTTTATTTTTTATAGTAACAAAATGTTCAGATTTCTGAAATGCACAGCAGACATAAACCACCCTTTAGAAAGCACAGTTAACATTTATGAGAATTCCATTTCTTAAGGAAAGAGAGCCTGATTTTAAAAAAAATACGAAAGACAACTATCTAGATTCTGATTTATTTTAGTGCCAAGGGACTAAATAAAGGTTTTTCAATGGATGCATCATATGCACCTCAAATTTAACATATCCAAAATGTAGCTCTTAGTGTATCTCCTGCATCTATTTCCTCTGTCTTCCCCTTCTCAGTAAATGGTACCACCACACACTTACTCCCCAAAGGTAGAAAAGCAGAATCACTGTTGTTTTCATCACTCTAAAGGCACATGATGCCGAAACTTTGCCACAATCTTTAAGAGAATGAGGGAGAAGGGGAAATTCTGAATGGACTGAGTTCAAGATGGAAAAGACTGAAAAAAACCAGAATAGCCAAGGGTTATATTTTCTGCCATGAGCATTGAATTACAGAAACATACAGCTATTCTTTTTGGCCCACTAGAGGTCATGGCTTGAAAACTGCATGCCCCCAACTCAAACCAGCAAGATGCCATCTCTGCCGTGGCAAGGCTCTTGAAGTTCCCCACAGCTCTCTGTTCCTCCCTCACCCACCTCCTCTAACTTACCATGCAAACAGACCCTCAGCTGCTTGCCAGCCACCTGCCATTCCTGCCTCACTCGCAGCTCTCCAGAGCCTCCTCATTTAAGTGACCACCTACCACCTGGAAACCTGGCAGGGTTTGAATGCCACACAGGGATAGCTCCTGGTTTCAGACTTGCAATGATATGAAAGAAAAAAACTAAATAAATGCTATCTGGGCCTATGCCAAGATCCACACGCACCCCCCTACACCCCTACCCCCTGCAGCATGTCCGTGAATATGATTTCCAATTCTACGGATTTTGAGGACTTCCTCCTTTCAAATCGACTCCCTTTAACTAATATAACAATCAAATGTCAACTAGGGATGAGGAAAGTTCTACAATGTTTCAAAAGGCAACTCTGTAGGCAGTGAGCTGAGGAGGTGAAATCAGAGCACCCCCATTGTGCTGCTCTTCTTTTAAAAGCTGGGACGAATATTCTTTGAAGATATCTTAAAAGTGCATGCAAAAAACATAGGAAGAGCACACCTTGAGGGCGGTTGTATTCTATTTAAGAGCATTTCAAATGCAACTTGTCCAGGCAGCATATATTTAATGGAGTACTTACTATGTACTAAGCACTGTACTCGAAGCAGCGACTATAATGATGACTAGTAAACAGTCTAGCTCTCAAAAAATTATCATC
Source organism: Hystrix cristata (assembly GCA_004026905.1). Lineage (NCBI taxonomy): Eukaryota > Metazoa > Chordata > Mammalia > Rodentia > Hystricidae > Hystrix > Hystrix cristata. Next base: position 63,189 of record PVJO010006508.1, read on the forward strand.
TAGGCAGTCTGATGGTGGAGGAAACTGAGGGCAATGACAACGCAGCAGAATCAGGCCCCCAGCTGGGCTGGCGCAGGGTGCCCTGAGAGGCTGGTGTGGAGAAGCAGTAAGTCCTGCCTCCAGTTTGCCAGAGAAGACTTCCAGGACCGGTGAGATCATAGTAGACCCTGAGGATGAACAGAATTTCGACTAATGAATAGGCTTTTAGGGCGAAGGTGCCAGCTGAGGAAGTCACCTGTGCAAAGCATGAAAAAACACCTAGTGTCTGGGAAGCATTCAGTATCCATCTCACAAGCGGAGGGAGCAGAAGGTGAAAGGTGAAGTCTCTGCGCTGAGCAGAGGACAATGCAGGAGGGAGCTTATCTGACTGCTCTCCCTAACTCGCTCACGACCAATCTCTTCTTTACAGTGCACACACGGTCATCTTCCTAAAGCAAGGACTGTGTCCTTGTTTGAGCACCTCAGAGGCGCCCCTACTGGTTTTCGGATTACCAGGACACGGGAAGCTCCAGTCTTATGCATTATGCTGGCAATGTTATTCACTGTGCTGCCTTTCACTATCAAAAGTGTCCTGGTTTGGACAATAAATACATGATCACCTTTACTGATAAGACCTCCTTCACTTCCGACTTCATCTGGTACCCCCACCATCTACTACTAGTCCTAAGCCCCACTAAGCTTCTTCTAGTCCTTCAAACTGCCACCTCTCAGGCCCCACCCTGCTATCCCCCAGCCCTCATCTCTCACACTATTCATTCCCTTGAACCAGTTTCCGCTTCTGTCCTCACTTGGCTTGGCTCATTCTGTGGAGTAGGCAAAACAGTGTCATGAGCCAGTGTTCAAACTATGTACCTTGAAATCAATTTTCTGGGTCACATACAATTTTTTAAAAATAAAACTGACTAAATAAAATAGATCCGAGTATACTGCCAATAAATATTGTTTCGTGAAACTGAGAAACTTGTTGCAGGGATACGTGTGTGTAGTAGGACATGATGTGAAAGGCATTTCTGGCTGCGGTTCTTGGGTCTGAAACACACTGGTAAAGACTCTGGGATCAGACAAGCGTGGTCCAAATCCTGACTCTGCCACTTCCTAGTTCTGTGACCTGGGCTAGTTATTGAAACACTCAGTGTGGTTTTTCCTCACCTGTCTCATCAAATTGTTAGGAAGACAAAGGGAGTTGAGACATGTAAAAGTACACCCAGCAGGGGGCTGGAGATTTAGCTCAGTAGTTAGAGTGCTTGCCTTGCAAGCACAAGGCCTTCAGTTTGATCCCCAGCATGAAAAAAAAAGAAAAAAGGTACACCCAGCAAACAGTGTCTGTGTTGGCCACTGTTCTAATCATTGCTCATCCCTCCAGTTCCTGCCTGGATCTCTTTCAGGAAAGCATCCCTGCCCTCCCACCTCAAGGCTGAGTGTTCCCTGCATACTTCCACATCCTCGCCCACCCTGACAGCCCATTTGTCTGACTGGACCTGACTGAGCCTGTCCATTCTCACTAGGCCAGAAGCTACACAAAGACAGGACTCATGGTCATCATCAGATATCTAGCAGTTGGCACAGTTCCTGGCACACAGGAGCCATCTGGGAAATTTTTGTGGGTGAATAATTTACTCATTTTTGGCAACAAATATAGAGCGTTTTGTTTCATTCAAACAAAAAGTCAACTTGGGACTTAAACATCTGAGAGATCATAGACCTTTTGATAAAGAGCCTGTCAATTTAGTTTACATCAAACTTCATTCTCTTAATTTGAACTGTCAAAGGGCTTATATGACATTTTTATAAGACATACATTTAATAGTAAAGCACGAAAAGAGTTTAGGTTGGATAACTTCTGGACCTAAAATTATAAACAGCTCAAAAATTAGTATCTCTCAATAGTGTTAATCATTACAACCATGAAAAAAGCTGACCATTACATGATAAACAAAAGCTGGCATTTTAAAAGTCAGTATTACCCTTCTGGTCTTTTAATTGACTTCTACTGCAGTTGACTGGGGCTATTTATTCATTTTAATAAAAGTCCTTAAAAGTTTTACTTACATCAATTTTTTCATGTATGAATCATACTTTCCCATATTTTTAAAGAGCAAAAAATTTAAGTTTGAAAAGATTTAATTGGATGTCTCAACACCAACCACATTACACAATCACTATGTTGATAACCTTTCAATTTCTACAGTCAGTTACATAATTCCAGGCATGCTTTGCTGTAGTCTGATGGTTGATACACAGATGCTTTCAGAGAAATGTGAAAGTATGTAACAACTGTCCTCAAAAGAGAAGACAGTAGTAAGTGCACCCAATTCACACATGAGTGACCCATAAAAAGTACACCGGGGCTTGAAAAGCTGTCTGTCTGTCTGTCTGTCTGTCAGTCTGTCTATTGCCAAAGAGGAAGGCTAAAGTCAGTGCTGAACTAGTGGCAGATTCATTGTGATACCTGAAGGTGATCTGGTTAGGTGTTTTCAGATAGACACATAAGTTGTACAGCATTTCTGATGCTGAGAAGTGCTACAAATATGCAGGGAAGAGGGAGAGAGAGCGTGACACTGGCAGTGGGGAGGTGGGTTTTGGTTTTTTTTTAAATGTCCAGGAAAGAGAGCCTCCCTGAGACCGTAACATCTCAGCAAGATGTGGAAAGAGCAAACATGTGGGAGAATGTGCTGTGTGAGGGGATCTTGGAAAGAAAAAGGCACACTGGAAAGGAAGCTCAAAGGAACCAGGCAAAGAGATGCTGGGACAGATCTATTCCATACAATCTGTTCAGCCTCCTTCTCATTGCCCTGGAGGACATGCCTTTGCCAAGACATTTAAAATGTGCTCCACGACAAACACTAGTTTCCCTGAAGAGATCTGTAGTGACTGTCATCTGCAGGCCGGAGATGACCCCCGAGATAACACAAGGGAATTGGGTCCCCGATATCGGTGGGAATACTGGGGTACCAGAGTGAGAACAGCGGATGCAGTGCTCAGTTCTGGAGACGGGCCAGGCACGAGAACCACAGGAAGCCCCAGGCATGCAGTGGCATCAGGCGCTATTGGAAACAGATGGGCAGCCTCCTGAACGCTGCTTGACATATACAGATGGAAAGCCCACCAGTGTCATCACCAGGGATTCACAGCCTCTTTCTCAATTCCTAAGTGTAAGTTCACAGAGACACAATCTCTTGGTTCCCTTCGAGGGAGAACCCTACAAGGCAGTCACAGGTGTAGGTAGTAAACATTCCCCTGAGCCCTCCCTAAGATACCTGAAGTTATTTACACAACAACTGTACTAAGAAAGAGAAATGCCAAACTTTCCAGGTCTTATTAAACAACTCTGGTTCTGAACTGACACCAATTTCTGGAGCTCCAGCTGGTCTGAGTAGGAATTTATGGAAATCAGGAATTTATGGCACAGGAAGTTTCAGTCTGGGATTCACCTCATAACAGGTCTTGTAGAACCACAGAGCTACCTTTAGTTATTTCTGTGGCCTCAGAATGCAGAGTGGGAACTGACACATTTCATAACCAGCTGAATCCCCAAAATCTCCACTACCCATGGAGCTCAGGCTTTTACAGCTAGGGAGACCAAGCAGAAACCTTTATAGCTACATATCCAGCACCCAAATCTTTCTGCGGATATCACAGAGATTATTGCCACCATCAAAGACTTGAATGGGGTGGTAATTTTTACCATATTCCAGCATAATAAGCCCTTTTTTCCCCTGAAAATCCAGATGGATTATACAGGATGACTGTTGATGACTGCAGATACAACCAGATAACGATGCCCACCACAGCTGTGGCTCCAGTTGTCATACTTTTACTAGAGCAAACCAACACAGTCCCTGGTATCTAAGGTACAGGTATCAGCCTACAATGTTTTTAAAATCCCTATTATGAAATATACTTATGATCACTTAGCATTTGTGTGACAGAGATAACAGTATACCTTTACTCTCTTGCCTCATAGCTATGTCAATTCTGTTACATTTTTTAATAGAGCCAGAGGGATCTGGATTTTCTTGATGTCCATCCCACAGACCATTACTTTGGCCAGTTACATAGATGATACAATGCTAACTGGACTTGTGCAGCAAGTGGCGAGCTCTCTTGGTGCTGTGTGCATGCAGCAAACAGAAGAGAAGTCCTGGGAAAGGTTAGGGCCTGCCACCTGTGTGACCATTTTAGAGTACTCAGTAATCTGGAGTATGTTAGGATATACCCACTCTAAAGTGAGAGACAAATTGTATCTTGCATTACCCAACATAAAGAAAGAAGCACAATAATCATGAGCCTCTCTGAAATTTGGAGGACATGGGTACACTGCTCTCATCAGTTACTGCCTATTTTGAGTTGGGCCCAAAGTAAGAAAAGGCTCTGCAGCAGATCCAGGCTACCGGGGGAGCTGCCCTGATACCTGGAGCATGTTGTGGTACCAACAGTATCGCAAGCACCTGAGGCAGACAGAGATGCTCAATGAAGCCTCTCACCAGCTTCACCAGGAAAATTACTGAGCTGACCTCTCAGGCTCTGGAGTAGGGCCATGCCTTCTTCTGTCTATTATTATCTATTTGAAAAGCAACCTCTTGGCTTACTACTAGGTCCTGATAGACACTGAAAGTCTGACCACAGGACACCAAGTGGCTATGTCTGCTTGTATAATAAGTGTTATTTGATTCATGGAACACAAAATTGCACAGCCACAGCAGCATTCCACTGTCAAATTAAATTGGCGTATGTGAGACCAGGGGAAGCCAGTTCAGGAGGCCCACGCCAACAGTGGCTTAGACTCCACAGTACCTCCTCCCACTCATTTACTGCTCCTCCTGAAACCCACACCTACAGACTGATGGAGAATTCTATTTTGCTAGTTAAGAGGAGTACGGATAGGACTCATTTATAGGTGAATCTGCAACTATGCTGGTCCTACCCAGAAGTGGAGGACCACTAAATTACAGCTCCACTCAGAAGTGCCCCTGAAAGACAGTAGGAGAATTCTCTTAATAGAAAGAATTGCAAACAATATTCTTCACAACATACACCTTAAAAGGCAAGATGCCTAAGACATGAATCAAAAGCAAGTCTCGAGCAGTGGCTAATGGGTGCCAGCCAGCAACTTGGAAAGAGTAAGATTAGAAGATTGGTGACAAGAAGACACATCTCTCAGAATGTGTATATGATATGGAGACATTCATGTCCTTATAAGCCTGCCAGAGGACAGTCACTGAGGAGGTACTCAAGAATTAGGCAGGAAAATGCTCTAGTGGCTGTCAATAACCTTCCTTCCCTGGTCCTACCAGTGGTCACTTAATGGGCTACAGCCATGCAGCAGGACGGCCTTGACAGGAATGGACTCGAAATATTAACTTTCCCTCACCAAGGTGATGTAGCTACTACAGATGCTGAATGTAAAAACTGCCAAGAGGGGAGGCTAATGTTACATTCCCAGCAGGAAAGCAGGCAATTATGTGGTACCAGATTTATACTGGACACCTTCTATTACTGAAAGAGCAGGGCTTTGTCTTCATAGGGAGGGACACACATCCTGGGTGCCAATTTGCCTTCCCTGCCTGAGTCCTGCCAGTGGCACTATTAGTACACTGACAGAACACTTTATCTATCTCACAGAAAATTACCAACAACCCTATACAAACTAGTTCAAAGCATTAAAAAACCACAAATATCGCCCAACACTTTTTTAAAAATGAGTCTAGCACGAGCTCAGTATCAAAACATGAAAAAGAAAATTTAAGAAAGGTAATCCTAATCTCACTTGTAGGCATAGAAGCAAAACTCCTAAACAAAACACTGGCAAATGAAATACAACAGTATATGGAAAGGATAATATATCAAGGCCAATTTAGTGTATTCCAAGAATTCAAGGTTGTTTTAATATTTGGAAATCAACTAATTTACAAAATTAACAGCTCAAAGCAGAAAAATCTATAACTATCAATATAGATGCTAAATGGAGAAAATTCAAAATACAGTCATGATAAAAATGTTAAAAAATAAGGAATAGAGATCAGAAAAACATACAGTAAATCTCTCTTAATGGGAAAATCCTGAAATCATTTTCATGAAGATATGGACCAAGTCTAGGAAGCCTATGACACATTCAGGGCTGTGTGAGAAGCTCCTCCTAGCATGCTGAGGCAAAAAGAAAAATACAAAGTACATGGCTTGCAAATGAAGAAGGAAGTCTGTCGCTATTCACCAATGATATGATTTTCAACACAAGAAACCCAGAAGAATCTATAAATAAATCAGGAAAACCAGTAAAAATTAAGCAAGTTGCTAGTTACAAAATCAATATAAAAATTAATTTTACTCATCAGCACCATCAACAAACAAAAAATGCAGTTTATAAATGTCAATAAAAATAGGGTTAGTTTGTGATTGATCCATTCAGACTGAAAAGAGTCTTAGTGGTAAATGCACTGAACACATCACAGATCATTAACCTACTGAGTATCACAGTGACACACCACACCGGAGGGCACCAGTGGTTCCCCTTGTGATCCACTGGGAGCCGCCTAGTATTCCCAGAGAAAATCACACAGTATATTACTAGCCAGGAAAGGTCCAAACTTCACAATTGAAATTACAGATTCTACTGAATTTGCATTGCTTTTGTACCACTATAAACTTGGAAAGTCCTAAGCTGAACCACCATAAGTCAGGACTGTCTGTAAATAAAGTACCTAGGACTAAACAAAAGATGTATAAGATCTGTATGTGAAAACTACAAAACATATTTTAAAAATCAAGTGAATGGGATGATTGATATCGTAAAGATGTCACCTCTCCAAGTTGATTCAAAGATTCAATGCAGTGCCAATCAAAACTCCAAAAGGTTATTAAAGGAATTTAACAAGCTTTCGTGTAGGAGAGCAAAGGGTCAGAAATAGCTAAAACACTCCTGATGAAGGAAAAGTCATCAAGAATTATTACAAAGGTAAAGTGGCTAAAACTACTGGTACATGGATAGTCATGCAACCAATGGAACAGAAGAGAGCACCCAGAAACAGATCTATGCACATGTGCACACTGCTTTAGGACACAATGGCCCTGGAGCTCCCTGGGGGAAGGACAGACCTCTAAATAAATGATGCTGGGAAAACTGGCCATCCACATAGAAGTAAAATTTGACTCCTACTTCAGTCAGTCACTAAAATCAATTCTGCATTAAAGATTTAATTGTGGGAAGCAGGGCTGGGAATTTAGCTCAGGGGTTAGAGTGCTTGACTCGCGAGCATAAGGCCCTGAGTTCGATCCCTAGCACCAAAAAGAAAAAAAAAAATTGTGGGAAGCAAAACCATAGAAATTTTATCCTACATAGAATTATTTTCAAGATCTCTACACAAGGAGAAATTTAAAAAATAACACAAGATGCAAAAAGCACAAACCAAAAAAAAGAAATTCTACCTCATTAAAATTCAGAACTTCTGTTATTCAAAAACTCCATATGAAGTGAAAAGACCAGTTACGGAGTAGAAAAAAACTTACATGATGGAATGCTTAGCGTGCAGAATAAGAACTCCTACAAATCAATTAAGAAAAAGACAACCAAACAGAAAAAATGGCCAAAAGACATGCACAGACATTTCACAGATGAGGAAACATGAATGAGTCATACCTATGAAATGTTTCAACACAGGAAATATGCTCAATTTTATTTCAACAAATAAAATACCAATTCTCACCCACCAGACTGGCAACTTTCCAAAAATGACAAGAACAAGAGAAAGTGAGGACATGGACCAATTAAAACTTTGGAAAACAACAGCATTATCTGGTCAATTTAAAGATGCTCATATCTAACCATAATGTTCCCAAATATATGTCCTAGAGAATTCTTGTCCACGAGAAGCAACAGTCTTGTATAAATGTACAAGTTCATAAACAGCACTGTTTGCAATATAAGAAACTTGACACATAGTACTGATGCCAGTACTCTACAATATAGCAAACAAATATATACATGTGATGAGATACTATGCGGTAGGGAAAAAGGAATGACAACCACATACACACATAGCTGGAGCTTAGGAAAAGATACTGAGTGGTAAAAGGATGTCAGAAAAATAAATTCAGAATGCCTATTTGTGTAAAGTTCAAGAGCCTATGAAACAAAATATATTGTTTAGGGTATAAAATATATGTGATAAAACTATAAAGAAAAGCAAAGAAGGAAGAGCACAAAATTCAAAGAATGGCCTCTGGCCAAAGGCAAGGGTGGGCTCAGTGAGGAACATGGCCCTGCCCACGGCAGGGCGCAGTGTGGCCACAGACGCTGCAGGCTCCAGAAAGACAATGGCAAGAGAGAGAAGGAGAAGTGAAGATGCTGCACCAGAATAACTTTCTTACTTTTTATTTTTGCCTTGGGCTGAAGTTGCCAAAATTGGAACATGGAAATCAGAACCATCTGTTGACAGGATAAGTTAGTGAACTGGACAGAATTTATCAACAGAAATTCAGAATACCATATTTTAGAATCTGCATCAAATCACAAAAGAACATAAATAAAAGCCTACTTTATCTGAGAGGGGGAAAATGGTGTTACTTCACTGTTTATATAAAACTAGAAATATGGAGATAACTAAATGACCATTAACATAACACGAAAGAAGTTACATTAATATGGTGGTATACTATCATAATAGTTGCAAAAAATTTGACTAGGAACAGAAAAATTGATCACTAGAACAGAATAGCATTGTTAAATAGATATTTTTAAAGATATATCTTAAAAAGTCATTTCAAAACAACAGAGAAAATCAACTAGTCAATAAGTATTACGAGATAACTGGCTGTTGACTGCCACATCTAAAACCATTTACAAGTACTTTAACCTCAGATGGATTAAATAACTTAAATGGTAAACATAAGAGTATATTCACTTATTGATTTATATAATTATATAACCATATAATTATAACATATATAACACAATTTTATAACTATATAATAACTTAAATAATTATGAAGCAAATATAATTTATAAACTGATACAAATTTTTAAAGTCTATAATAGAGGTATGAGAAAAATCCTGTGTGAACACGGTAGAAAAAGAAGTAAGTGTATAGACAGATTTCATAGCAGTCATAACATTTTTGCTGGACCTTCCTGTTTGAATAGGATTTTGTCAAGCATTTAATATTTGGTGGAGGTTATATTTTCCAAAGATGACACCGTCAACATACAACCTATGCAATGTGGTTTTCATCCAATATGACACTGACAATCCACTATGGAGAGGCAGAGGTCTACATCTTTTCTCCCCTGAACTTGGGCAAGACTCTGTTATTGCCTGATGAACAGGATGTGCTGGAAGGAGCACTACAGCGTGACTTCCAAGATTATTCAGCTTCTCCTGGGTCCTTGCTTCCCCAGAATGCCCACCCTAGAGACCCAGCCACCATGCTGTGAGGAAGCCCAAAGCAGCCCATGTGGAAAGACCATCAGAAAAAACTGCTATGGAGCAGCATTGAGGCCCCCAGTCAATAGCCAGCAGCAACGCCAGAACCACAAGCACCTGGCCTTCAGGAAATTCCTGCCTTAGCCCGAGTTCCCAGCTGAAGCCCAGATACACACCACAGAGCACAGACAAGCCATCCCCACTGTGCTTCGTCCTAATTCCTGACCCGGAGAACCCATGAACACAATAAATAACTATTTTACACAGCAAACTTTTAGGGAAATGTGTTACACATCCCAAACAACTGGAACAAAGACATTCCAAAGAGAAGAAACTGCATAAGTCATGGGGCATCACAGAGCACTGTAAGCACTGGTAATTTTGGGTCATGAGGCCAGAAAGACTGGGCTCAAACTATGAACATTTTACTGTGACAATGTGAAAAAATCAAACTCATCCTCTTGACAGTGGAGAACTGTTGAAAGTTTATAAGATGGGAAGTGAAATGCAAAAGTCTGCAGTTAAGCAAGATATCTCTGAGACTGGTGTCAAGGAGAGATTGGACAGATAGGAAGTTAATCCTCTGGTTAAAATGGATTCTAGCCAAGCAAAATGGGAAGCATCCCTCAAGCAACATGTTTTGTGACTTTTTTCCTCTTTTGGGTTGCCTCTGATGCTCATCTGTACTCAAGTTCACTTTTATTAAAATGTTGGGGAGAAAAGTTTACGTTCACACAAAACCTGCCTCAGATGGTTACAAGTAGCTTTATTCATAACTGCCAAAACTCGGACGCAACCAAGAAGTCCTGCAGTAAATGAATGAATAAAACATGGCACATCATCCTATTTCGCATTACAAGAAATGAGCTACCAAGCCATGAAAAGACACAGAGGAACCTTAAATGCATATTACTAGGTGAAAGAAACCAATCTGAAAGGCTACATATGTATAATTCTAAAAGGAGGGAGACTGGGAGGGAGGAGTTTTTAGGGCAGTGAAACTACTCTGTGCAATGCTTTATAATAGAGTATGTATGTCATTTGATCAAGCCCAAATAATATACAACACCAAGAGTGAACTCTAAAGGGAACTAGGGACACAGAGTGACAATGATGTGTCAATACAAGTTTACTAATTGTAACAAATGTACCACCCTGGGCAGAATATTGACAGTGGGGAGGCTATGTATGTTTGGGGATATGGGCATATGGGAACTCTGTGCTTTCCATTCAATTTTGCTGTGAATCTAAAACTGCTCTCAAAAAGAAAGTCTATTTTTAAAAATATTAGGAGGGAAAAACTGTTAAGCAATGTTAGATACAAAAGTTTTCCTTTCTGTTCTCCTTTCAAGCTTCTGGACTTGGGATCTTTTTGCTTGAAGTTCATTATAAGACTACTGAGAAAATGGTTTAAAAATTCTAACCATTTGTTACTAATTATCCATATGAATGCCCTCTTTATACATACATCACCAAAACCCCAATTTCTTGTTTTTGTCTTTCTCAAAATATCCTCACTGTTCTCACAACTGGCTTTACAAAACATTTTTATGTGAACTTGTAAAGTCTATACTAATAGGGTTGGGGGCTTAGCTCAAGTGGTAGAGCTCTTGCCTTGCAAGCACAAGGCCTTGAGCTCAATCCCCAGCACCAGCCCCACCCCCAAATTCTATACTAATACACTGCAGTTTTTATATTTTGCACATTGCGATTCTATATAGGGGGAAACCCTGAGGCGCATGGTCCAAGAGGGAGAAGATGAAACTCAAAATTTGAGGAGCCATCTCTGTGATAAGAGAAAGGGTGCCTGGATGAATGTAAAAGAAAAGGCACAGGAGAGAATGAAGGATACTAATGAGAACATATCCTTCTCATCTTAGTGTAAGACCTTTCACCCTGCTTTCTGGGAAAATCAAGAATTGTGAATTCAGAGTTTGAGGACAATAGGGACAGGATGAAGTGGCTCAACTAGGAATCAGATTCTAAAGGGTCTTGACTAGCAGTACAGCCCAGTTCAACATTGTAATTTATTGGAGATCAATGTTGTACAGTGTGGTACTGTGCCTTTCTCTAATGTTAATTATTCAAGAGCCATTTGATCGAGCCATTTGTGGGACAGACAATATGCTTCTTGTCTTTTTACATGTCTAATGCTAGCTTTTGAAAGATGTGCTACATTAAACTCTATCAAAAAGAAGTTAATAAAAATAAAGTGAAATAAGCTTTCCATTTTAACCTTTTGTAAGAAATTTAAGGGTTATGATTATTTCAGAAACAAAATAATGAAAAGGAAAAAAGGTAAAAGAGAGAAAAGTACTGAAACAAATGGGAAAATCAGAATATAGGACCATGGGGTGGTTGAATTTATCCACACTACTCCTTATTCCTCATTACAATGTTAAATAAAAGTCAACTGTTGATATATTTCACAAAACAAAGTCATTTATTTGTGCAAAATTCCTGCCCAGTGTTTCCTACTCATGTTTCTGAATTAACTTCACATCCAAGTTACCTGCATCACAGAGGTTGGAGACTTCTACTTCCCCATCTGATAACCAGGAAGTTGGAGAGATAACAGAAGGAGGTATCATTGGCAGGGGCGGCTTTGGCTCCTCATCATAAAATAGGATCAGGTCCTGACAGAAAATGACAGAACAAGAGTTTAAAAAAAATCACATTTGTGCTATTGATGCCCCTACTAGTATGTTCTTCTTTTCTGTAATTTTAACATTTAAAGACTATTATACAAATGTAATCATAAGTATGAAACCTTTTAGGATTGGTTTTTCTCACCTATCTAAACTGTTGTTTGCATCCACAGTTCCTTCCTTTTCATTGCTGAGTAGTATCCACAGCACAGATGTTCAACTCATTAAAGGACATCTGTGTGCTTTCTAGATTTGTGCTATTATAAATAAAGCTGCCATGAACTCTTATAAACAGGTTTTTGTATGACGTTAGTAACTTTTAATTTCTCTGTGCTAAACACCTAAGATAAATGCCTGGTAGTACAACTGCTGGGTTGTATGGTAGTCACACGTTCAGTTTTATAAGAAACTACAAAGATGTTTTCCAGAATAGCTGTCCCATTTTGCATCCCACCAGTAACAGATGAACATGTAATTTCTCCACATCTTCAGCAACACGTGGGGTTGTCACTATTTTTTATTTTAGTCACTTTGATATTTCATTGTGTTTAAATTATTTTCTGAAAGGCTAATGATGTTGAACATCTTTTCACATGCTTATTTACTGTATGTATTTGCTAGAGTGACTGTTCATATCAATTGCCCATTTTCTAATTTCTGGTTTGCTGAGTTTTTTCATAAATGGGTACTGAATTTTGTTAACTGCTTTACCGCCTGCATTGAGATCATCTTATGACTTTAGCTAACTGATGTGATGAATGACGTGAGTCTGTATTGATGTACTTCTAATTCAATTCAAGTCTACTGGGTTATGACAATCTCTCATCGCATATCCATACCTCCTTTTTCCCAAGCTGAGAATCCCAATTCTTGAGGATGCCAAAAACGATACAGAGTTTCACATTGGGGCTCATTTGTTTTATCCCAAATTATTCTCATAATAACCTCAGGACAAAAATACCAACATCCCAGAAGAAAATAACCAGTACGTTTAATTTTATTTTACATTTTTAGGTTTTACTTTTCATTTCATATTCTGTAAAAGCTTTCCTGACTTCCAATGACACATTAAAAACAAGGTATATTTGGTGAAATTTAGTTTCCATTCCTTCTCCCCACCTTATTCCTTATATCCTACTATGGGTAACATTTTAATTTTAATTTTATGGTCTATGCTATATGTTGGTTCCTCAGTATAAGCACATGGAAAGTCCAGGAATGGAACTAAACATAAATGGAAACTTATTATGTGATACAAGTCACAAATTAAAAAGGAAAAGATGACTATTCAAAAAATGACATTGAGACAACTGATTATCTTTTGTAAAAAAACAAAATTTAAAAAAATGAGTATCTAATGGTACTCATCCATTAAAGTAAGTTACTGGTAGGTAAGCTATATATATGTGTGTGTGTGTGTGTGTGTGTGTGTGTATACATACATATGTATGTATGTATATATACACACACATATATATATACGCACATACATATATCTTAAAGTTAAAGCAAAAAAGCTAGGATTATTTCTCACAAAACTATACATACTGCTATAGGTTGGCTCTAAAATGGCCCCCAAAGGCTCCCATGTGGAAGGCTTGATGCCCAGTGCAGCCATGTCCAGGGTGGGGCTTCGGAGATATGACTGGATCAGGAGGGCTCTTATTTCACAGATGGGTTCATACTGAATAGACTAATGGGAAGTGGTGGAAACCAGGAGATGGGGCCGAGCTGGAGGAAGTAGATCACTTGGGGTGTGGCCTGGAAGGACATATCATGTCTCAGCCTCTTCCTTACTCTGCTCTCGGCCACCACAAAGTGAGCAGCTGTGGTCTGCCATGCCCTCATGCCACAGTGCGCTGCCTCACTGAAGGCCTAGAAACAGTGGAGCCAGCCAATCACAGACTGGAAACTCTGAACCATGAGCCAAAATAAACCTTTCCTCTTTTACACTGTTTTTCTCAGGTATTTTGTCACAGTGACAGAAAGCTGACTAACACAATACTCTTACCATATGTCCAGCAAATGTATTCCTTGGTATTTACCCAAATGAGGGGAGAAACTTATGTCCTGACAAAAATATGCACACAAATATTTATAGAAGCTTTCCTCATTATTGCCAAAACTTGGAAGCAACTTTAGTAGGTAAATGTATGAACTGTCGTACATCCAGACAATGGAAAATTTTCTCAAACTGAGGCACTGATCCATAAAAAGACATGGAAGAAACTTAAATGCATATGACTAAGTAAAAGGAGCCCATCTGAAAGGCTACAAATTGTGTGATTCCAAGTTTATTAAATTCTGGAAAAGGCAAAATAATGGAAATGGTAAAAGGATCAGTGGTTGCCAACATTACAGAGAAAGACAGGTTTATAGGCTTTGTATGGAGGATTTTTAGGACAGTGAAACTACTCTGTATACTGCTATGAAGGTGGGTATGTGTCATTATAGGTCTGTCAAAACCCACAGAATATACAACACCAAGAGTGAATCTTAATGTAATCACAGACTGTGAATGATGACATGTCACTGCAGGTTCACTGACTGCAACAAATGTACCGTTCTGGTAGAGGATGCCAGTAGTGAGGGAGGCTGTGTGTGTAGAGAAAAAGAGTATAAGGAGAAATCTATATACCTTCTGCTCAGTTTTCCAGTTAACCTAAAATGACTCTAAAGAATAGTCTCTTTGTTTTTGTTTTTGTTTAAGACAGGGTCTTCTAAGTTCAGGCTGGCCTTGAACTCATGGCAATTCCCCTGCCTCAGCCTCCCAAGTGGCTGGGATTATAGGCATGTGCCACCATGCCCAGCTAAAACACAGTCTTTTGAGAAAAAAGCCAAATGACTTTCTATAAAGTCTTAGAGTAAGGAAAGTCTAAGAATATTTAAAATGTAGGCATCATACAGGAAGGACAGATGAATTTGACTACATAAAAATTAAAGTGGAGGCTGGGCATGGTGCACACCTGTAATCCCAGCACTGGGAGGCTGAGGCAGAAGAATTGCTGTGAGTTCAAGGCCAGCCTGAAATACAAAAAAAGGCCCTGTTTCAAAAAAAAAAAAAATTAAAGATTTTCATGAGGCAAAAAAGCCATAGAGAAAAAAATCAAATGAAAAACTGAAAATAAATAAATAGACAAAGAGCCAGACAATGGGTTAATTCTTCAGTAGACAAACAGCTCTTAGGTACTGATAAGAACAATACTGGAGATGTACCTCAGTGGTACAACGTTTTCATACATGAGGTCTTAGGTTTAATCCCCAGCATGAAAAAAGAAAACAGAGGAGGGGAAGAGAGAAGGAAGGAGAAAGGAAAGAAAGAAAGAAAACAATAAGGAATGATTATATAAATTTAGATTATTTATGCATCAAGAAAAATGACAGCTAAATGTACCAATACAGAAACATGTTAATGCCAGGCACAGTAGTGCACACCTATAATCCCAGCACTCTGGAAGGCTGAAGTAGGAGGACTGCAAATTCAAGCCCAGTCTGGGCAATTTAGTGACTTAGTAAGACCCTGCCAAAGATTAAAAAAGGGCTGGGGATGTAGCTCAGTGTGGAGGCCTTGGATTCAATTCACAGTACTGCAAAAATGAATGAATAAATAAATTAAATAAATGAAAATAAATAAATGTGTTCATAATATATATTTTAGTGAAAGAAGCTTATTTTGGAAAAATATAAAATGAATGATTATATTTGTTATGTAGGAAGACAACCAAGACATATTGCTTAGTTCTAAGGAAGCTATGGAGTGATACACAGTAAATGATTCCATTTGGGTAAAATAAATACGTAGACATAGAAAATTTCCCCAAAAAATTCATAAAAAAATTGTTAGCAGGATTTGGAGCTTTAGCTCATGCAGTAGAGAGCTTACCTAGCAAGCGCAAGGCCCTGAATTCAATCCCTAGCACACCCCCACAAAAAAAATTGTTAGCAATAGTTGCCTTAAAAAGAGGAACTCAAGGAGTACAAAGGAGTATGGAGAAATTTAGCTCTTAATTCTTTACCCTTCATGTTATTTGGAGTTCTTGCAATAAGAATTTTCTAATTTAAAAAGAAGTAATAAGGCTGAGGCTGTAGCTCAGTGGTACAGCACTTAACTAGCATGTGTGAGGCCCTGAGTTCAATCCCCAGCATCACTATAAAGGGAAGGAAGGAAGGAAGGAAGGGAGGGAGGGAAGAAGGGAGAAAGGGAGGGTAGAAGGAAGGGTAGAAGGGAGGAAGGGAGAGAGCATTGGGAAAGAAAGAAAAAGTCCCTAGAGCTGCTAAAAAGAGTAACAATAAGGGTAAACATGAAAATTAGAGGACTTTCAAGCATAAAACAATGATACAAAGAGATAGAGGAATGATGAATTCATGTAACTAAGAATCAGTATAATTTCCACTTAGTTTCTAGCAACTTCGATGAGTTCAAATTCTTGCTAATAAATGACATGGAAATAAACTCAAGGATAAAAACTGTACATTCTTCATTTACCAAAATAGTAAGTGGAAGCAGTAGGAAATAAAACATTTCTCATCTATTGCTATCAATTTAGCAACTCAGAACTAGACTGAAGGTTCTGGTCAGCTTTAATTTTGTGTGAACCATTTCTCAGCATCCCTATCTGTTGCTATGGAAACAACTGTGACCAAAAAAATCACCACCTCATTGTTCAATCTCTTCAAACAGGAAAAGAAAGTCTTTTGACGTGGTTAGAAGCTACAAATAGCATTATTAATTAGCAAATTTAATAATAAAAATTCTGGACAGTATGCACAGAGAAGACACACTCATGTGTGTCATAAATGTAAAGCCTTTACTTACTTTTGAAAGCATCACTGTTCTGCTTTTTGAAAGCTCTAGTCTGTCAATGAATTTTATTTACTGCTTTTAAGGTCATTTTTTTTCATTTGTAGAAAGAGAATAGTTAAAGAGATTTCTATTTAAATTTTTTAAAAGATATGTTTAAGTACCCTCATTCTGCCTAAGCAGTTGTATGTATCATATCCCTCTTGTTCTGTATTAGAAACATAAGAAAATTAATGTGCATGTGGTACCTCTCATGCAGTACAATGCGACAACAATTAGCTTTACTGTTCAACTTGTTAGATTTTTGTCTTCTGCTACAGGAGCAGCCTACTGGACAGGACATATTGGATTTTGTCAAATGTTCTGACAATAATAAGAGGAGATGCTTGTCGACAGGATGATGGGATATTATTATGATATAGCCATGCTTTGAAAAATAAAAATCTAGCTTCTAGACTTGTTTTGAGAGAAGGGTACCATTTTCTCTAGCTGACACAAAATGTGGAATAATCAAGATTTAAAGATGGATACAAAAATCTAGGTGGCATTTTGTATCTTTGGCCCTGAAGCAAACAGGATTATTCAAGTCTATTTTCTACCTAAATGTCGTTAGCAGCAAATAGACTGATGTCAAGTTTATAAATCATTTTGACTTAATGCCTTATCTTTTAAAATAATTGATGCATTTTTAATCTGTGTGCAATTTCACATGAAACAGTGAAATTTCAAGTTTATGTACCTTGCTGAGTTGCTATAAAAACAGCTGAATCCGTACCTACTTGCTTTGGGAAGAGAAAGTCAAGAAAGAATTCCAAGCTCCCTCACAGGAATAATGGCAAGAAACACTAAGAAAGCATTCTGAGCAGGAGACCAAAGGAGGAAAAGAAGAAAAGATAGTACATACGTAGTGTCTGCTAGTTATTCACTTCTTCATTAACAAAATTTATCAACTGAATACTCAGTATTGAATAAGACTAAAAAAGTTCTCTCAAGTTTTCCTTCTAGTGGGAAAAATGCACAGTTTAAAACACACACACACACACACACACACACGAATAAGAGTTTCATACAGTCACGAGCAGAAAAGATTTTCAGTCAAGATGGTTCTATAAGTTATGCTTTGAGGATACCTCCCTTCTCCAAGTACAAAGCAATGAAAGAGAAAATATAAATATGGAAAATAAAAAGATGTAGTAATGCTGAAAAACAAGACTAACATCTTCATGGATGAGAGCATAAATAGAAACACATAATAAAGTTGTGGACCTTTGGGACTCTGGGCCCATAGAAAGAGAAAACAAGGGGCTCAAAACTGGAGGGAAAAACACAGATGAAAGGTGTCCTTCAAAGACGTGAGCGCTAAATATGGACTCAGTGCTTGAAATTATGCTCCTTGTTTATAAAAGAAGCCAAAATATCCAGTCATCAATCATAGCCTGGGGTTGTGGCTTCTAAAACTATTACACTGAGGTAGATGAGAGGATATAAACTCTGCAAATGAATCATAAGCATGATCCAGAAAGGAAACAATTGGCAATATTAGGCTTCATCAAAATTTAAAACTTTTAAAATGAACGATATTGTTAAAAAGAAAAGATAAGCCACAGACAGGAAGGAAATACATGCAGATCACAATCTAACAAAGGACTTGTCTCCAGATTATATGAAGAACTCACAAAATTCAATGGTAAAAATCAAACAATTCAATTAGAAAATGGGCAAAAGATATAAACATATATATCACCAAAGGCAATTTATAATGGCCCAAATAAGCCCATGAAAAGAAGTATAACATCATTAGTCTTTTGGGAAATGCAAACTAAAACCACAAAAAGATATCACTATAAACCTATTACAACAACTTAAATGAAAACAGGAGTAATATACTGCACAAAAATTGGTGAGGATTGCAAGAAACTGGATCTCTCATACATTGGTGGTGGGAATAGAAAAGGGTCCAGCCACTCTGGAAGTCAGCTGGAGAACTTCTTACAAAACTTAGCATGCCACATGCCATACTTACCATACAACCCAGCATTTTTGGACATCTCTCTTACAGATATGAAAGCTTCACACACAAAAACCTGCACATGAATATTCACAGAAGCTTTAGTCAGAAGTAGTCAAAAGTCAGAAATACCCAAATATTCTTCATCAGCAAAATGGTTGAATGAACTCTAGACATATTATATATATAATGTGGTGCTGCTCAGTAATAAAAAATTACTGCTAAGTACAACAACCTGAATGGACCTCAAGAGCTTTACACTGAGAAAAATACAATCTCAAAAGGTATATGGTATCTGATTCTGTTTGTATAACACTCTAGAAACAAGGACAACCAAAACACTATAGCTGCATAGAGGTTAGTTATTGCCAGAGGGTGAGATTATGGATGTGGTGGGATGGGGTGGCATTAGGGACTTCTTTTGTGGAGATGGAACAGTTCTGTATCCTGAGTGTGGGGCTAGTTCATAGATGTGTAAGAGATAAAACTGCACAGAACCACACATAAACACACAAATGAAGAGAAAAAAAACTAAATACTGAATTGAAAAACTAAACACTGAATAAGGTCTGCAATTGAATTAGTACTGACATATCAATGTGTTTTCTGGACAGCTATATAAGATGTCACCGCTGGGGGCAGCTAGGTGAAGGGTACACAGGGCTCTACTACTTTTACAACTTCCTGTGAGTCTACAATTATTTCATAAGAAAAAGTTTTCTGAGTAGAGAAAGATGGGTTACTCAATAAATTAAATATTGCCTATTCCCAGGGTAGAAACAAAACAAGAACTCTCCCAGCACAAAGTGTTATAAGACATAAGGACCTAAAGACTTAGAGAAAAATAAGAGATTTTTATTATATTACAGTAAGAATTTCTTTAAAATATTTAAAAAGCACAAATCCTAAAACTGATAATTTGACCTTATTCATATTTAAAACCCCATATAACAACAACAACCTAAAAAACCACCAAAAACAAAGTGAAAAGACAAACACAGTTTCTCTTAGAACACATGAAGCTAGGAAATAGATGTGCTCCAAAGAGGAGTAAGCCCGGCAGACACTGATTTTAGTCCAGTGGGGTGGGATCAGACTTCTAACCAACAGAACTATAATGTAACAAGCTGGTATTGTTTTAAAGTACAAATTTTTGGCAATTTGTTATACAGCAAAAGGAAACTATAGTAGGAACTTACTTCTGTTGACTTCCAAGCATTCCCCTTGAGTGGTAGTAGAGTTTCCTGGGACAACATGGTTTCCATAGGCAAAGGAATGTCCTGCCACTGCTCTTGTTTCCACCTTGCCTTGGAAGTATTTTCTGTCAACAATAAAGCTTAGAGTTTAGTTTGGCAAAAAAACAGTAAGATTTTATATTCATTTGTAATTTGTAAATTTAATCCCTTCAAAAGATCATTCTGTCTACTAAATACACATCAACTGCCAGTGGTAATTTATGAGTATTAATCTATGAGTATTAATCACTTTGATATACCCCTTTATAAAGTTTGCTAAATTCAGAATGATTTAAAAATACAACCAAAATTCTAGCCCTTTCCGAGAATTCTATTACAGCTTTATTATTGAAAATGCTTTTTAAAAATAAGATATACTATAGTAGTAAGTATAATATAGTAACCAGTAAGATATAATGTAGAAAACAGAATTTGAAAATATGAAAATTATTCAAGTGAAATTTTAGTAAAGAAGGAATGACAATAATTATTCTAATTAATATTTAAAGAATTTTATCACTGAAGTACAAATTTCATCTAAGAGTTTCTAATCGGAAATGTACAATTACTTGATAAGAAACACAATTTTTAAACTTTAATTTAAACATAAAAGGAAAAATAAACCAATGAAAATAAACGGATATTTCTGCTTACATGTATTTACTAATTTAATATTTTTGCAGCCTTAATCTTTGCTTTCCTATATTAATTACTATGAATACCAACTCTAAAAAGTTTACAGCAGGAAAGGGGAAAGAACTAACCTGCACAAGGTACAGCACAGGGTAGAATGTTTACCTGGCATGTGTGAGGCTCTGGGTTCAATCCCAGCAGCAAAAGCAAAGTCTAACTCTAAAGGATTAGTACCAGTTCTGTGTTAGCATGTTATTATTATTTTGTGGGGAGTGCTGGGGATCAAACTCAGGGTCTTGCACTTACTAGGCAAGAGCTCTACCACTGAGCTAAATCCCCAACCCTGTCAGCATATTACTGTACACAGTAAGAAGGACAACAGGAAAGGTATCTTCAGCCTTGCGCATGCACACTATTGGGATGACGTAAAGACTTCCCAGGGGCCAGGTGGGCAATAGCCCCTTTTAAAGGAATCAATTTCCGAATCCATACCTTCACAGGTTCTTTCTAAAACCTCATCTGCTGACAATGCAACTATGTAGAGGCAGCAGGTTAGTTCTTTCCCCTTTCCTGCTCATAATCAATTTTTTCCCACTTTACAGAAGAAAGACATACCCTTCATTCAATTTATTATAGTGCATCTTCCCAAAGCATTTATCTCTAAGGCACCCAAACAACAGTTTAAAAAATTCACACATGCACACTGGTTCAAATGACGTCCTTTAAACAAGACGCAAAAACCCCAAAGCATCCTGTCTCACACACATTCCCAAAAAGGTCAAGTAAGGCATAAGTAGCAAGAAGGTATTCTGGTCCACACCAGCATGTTTAGTGTTCAGATATGTGGGACCATACTATGGCATGGGGCAGCAGGACAGATGGCACGTTTTATTTAATGTTCTTGTGCCTTGCATCCCCTAACTATCATCAAAGAATGCCTGAGAGTTCTTTAAGAGCAAAGTAACAAAAACCTGGGAACAGGGCTATTATGTCATCAACACAACAAATTCATGACAAAGCTCCAAGCCTGAGCTATCTACCTTAGGAAAAACATTCCGAAGTGTTAAGGTTTATTTTTATGCTCATTTGTATAAATAGAGGAACACATTTCTGGGGAGGACTTTAAATCTGGCTAGGCTTTTTTTTCTTATTAGTGCATATTAATTATACTGAATATTGGTTTACAATGTGGCTAATTCTTTTCACAGTGAGAATTCGTGTTGCTAACTAGGTTATAAGGTATTTTCCAAATAGTGAATGAACCAAATGTACATCATAATGATTTGATGAAAATATATTTAAAGTATATGTATAATAAAATCAGTCTCTAAAAATGTATTGTATATTTCAATGAATATTTTTATTTTCCTCACAGTTTCTGATTATATTAGGTTACATTAAAGTGTAACACGTATAATAATTATCTGATAAACTTTAGTAAAGGTGTTTTTGTTTTTATTCCCAGAAATTGAGAAAGTAAATTACTCCTAAGGACTGTTTAAACAAATTCTTTTTTTAAGTAAGACATTTACAACTGTACTTTCAATAACACTGAAGAAAGACTTAGGGGCTGGGGATTTAGCTCAGTGGTTAGAGTGCTGGCCTTGCAAGCACAAGGCCCTGAGTTCAAACCCCAGCACCAAAAAAACAAAAAAACAAAAAAAAAAAGAAAGACTTAAGTTAACATTCAACAAGAGATGAAAAATATTTTTATAATAAATCATTATATAATTTTGGCATATTGCTTCGAAGGAATTCATAGACTTGACTGACAGTGCTATAATAAAGAAATTTCTATTCCCACCTATAATTTATGTCAAGTTTTCACAGCATTTACATCTATAAAAATGTAAAGCAGAAGCAGAATTTATGCTAAATCTTGCTTATATCTAGCAATAAGTAATATTTTTATGTGCGTAAATGAATAGTCCCATGTAGCTCATAAAAGCACACATTTCCAATAAAATTGTATTCTTTAAATCTGATAAGTACTTATACAATTTTGTAATGCATTCATGTGGCTTTGATAGACTGTGTACTAACAATAACTGTAACATGTCAATCTAGGAGGAATATTTTACCATTTAAAACCTTTTCTCAAAGAAAATTTAGAAAAACAATCTCATCAGGAACAAGGCAAGTACATCCATTCTTATCAGTCGTATTTAATATAGTCTTGAAATTTTAGCTAAAGTAATTAGGCAAGAGTAAAAACAAAAGGGATACAAACAGGAAAGGAAGAAGTCAAATTATCCTTCTTTGCAGATAATCCTATACAATCCTATACTTAGAAGACCCTAAAGACTCTACTAAAAGACTTTTAGAGTTGATAAATGAACTCAGCAATATTGCAGGATAAAAAATCAACATTAAAAAATCAATAGCTTTACCATACACAAATGATGGACTAGCTTAGAAAGAAATCAAGAAAACAATTCCATTTACAATAGCTTCAAATAAAATAAAATACCCAGGGAATCAATCTAACCAAGAAGGTGAAAGACCTCTACAATTAAAACTTCAGAACACTGAAGAAGTCAAAGGAGACACTCAAAGACAGAAGGACTTCCCATGTTCATGGACTGGCAGAATTAATATTGTCAAAATGGCCATATTACCAAAAGCAATCTAACGACTTGATGCAATCCCCATCAAAATACCAATGACATTCTTCACAGAACTAGGAAAAAAATATCCTAAAATTCATATGGAAACACAAAAGACTCAGAATAGCCAAAGAAATCCTGAAGCAAAAAGAACAAGATTTGGAGGTATCAAAATACGTGATTTCAAATTATACTACAAAGCCACAGTAATAAAAATAGCACGGTACAGGCACAAAAATAGCCACATAGACCAATGGAACAGGACAGAGGATGCAGAAACCCACACAACTATGTATGGTCATCTAATTCTGGACAAAGGAGCCCAAAATATACACTGGAGAAAAGATAGACTCTTTAACAAATGATGCTAGGAAAAGTAAATATCTGCTTGAAGAACATTGAAACTAGATCCCCATTTTTCACCCTGTGTACAAAAATTAAAGATGAGTCAAAGATCTAGGTGTAAGACCTGAAAATGTGAAACCACTAAAAGAAAACATAAGCGAAACACCTGAAGCCAGAGAGACAAGCAGAGACTTCCTGAGCAGGAGTCTAATAACACAGGAAATAACAGCAAGAATCAGTAAGCGGGACTATATCAAATTTAAAAGTTTCTACACAGCAAGGGAAACAACTAACAGAGTGAAGAGACAGCCTACAGAATGGGGGCAAGTCTTTATCAGCTACTCTTCTTAGAGGGTTAATATCTAGAATATATAAAGAACTCAAAAAAACACCAAAAAATCAGATACAGTAGCCCAATTAATAAGTGGGCAAATGAATCAGAGAGAGAATTATCAAAAGAAGTATAAATGGCCAAAAAGTGTATTAGAAAATGTCCAACATCTACAGTCATTAGGGAAATGCAAATCAAAACTATACTGAAATTCCATCTCACCCCCGTCGGAATGGCTATCACCAAGAACACAAAAAACAATAAATGTGACAAGGATGGAAGAGGAGGAGGAGGAGGAGGAGGAGGAATCTTCTATACTGCTGGCAAGAATGTAAATTAGTAAAATCACTATGAAAATTGGTAGGGCGATTCCACTAAAAATAGAGCAACCATTTGATCCAGCTATACCATCCCTTGGTATATACCTTAAGCAATGAAAGCCAGCATACTAGGGATACTTGCATATCCATGTTTATGGCAACACAATTCATAACAACCAAGATATGGGCCCAGCCTAGATGCCTATCAATAGATGAATGGATAAGGAAAATGTGGTTTATATACACAATGGAGTATTATTACTCAGCCACAAGGAAGAATAAAATTCTGTCACTTGCAAGAAAATGGATGAATCTGGAGACCAGCAGATTGAACAAAATAAGCCAGACTCAGAAAGACAAATACTGCATGTTCTCCCTATTGTGTGGAATCTAAAAAGGATGACAAGAAAGCAGAAGGGAGACTATTATTACACAAGAAGAAGAGAATAAGGGGGAGCAGATAATGGTGGGATGATACAAGTGAAATATATTATACACATTGAAATCCTCCCAAAAATGTAAAACTAGGGGGAGAGGATAGGGCACAGGGGTGATGGAGGGTGAAAATGATCGAAGTATGACATGTACATGTACAAATCTCCCAAAACAAAACCCAGGTCAGCCTCGAATACATAGCAAGGCCCTGTCTCAAAAAAAATTATACACGTATGTACATATATATGTGATGTAGAAATGACTTTCAAACATAAAAAACTTTATAAGGATAAAATTCTGTAAGGGATGTAGAGAAACATTTTTAAAGAGAAAATGGAATGATGTAAAATTTCCAACAGTTAAAAAAGAATTCATGTGTTTTTTAAATGAATGATTAGATGGCAATCCTAAGAGTATTTAGATTCCTCCAGATACACTTGAAAGAGTGATAGTTTTTGTTTCACTTTTCTTTGGTCTTCAACGTCAATATTTACATAAAGCCAGAATCGTATTCTCTGAAGCTATTTCTTTTTTTTAAAATTTTTAAAATTATTTTTATCAAGAACATGTATTGGTACATTGTATACATAATGATCATAATCAACATGGTTATTTTGTACCTGTACATGATACATCTTGGTTTTCCCCCCTCTTCCCCTCCTCTCCCTTCCTCACCCACCCCTCCCTATTTGCAACAAGTGTAGCTACACTTTACCATTTTTTTCCCCTTTCATCTTACTTTTCTTTTAACCTTCTTCTTTATCCCCCTTTTCCCTATCTAGTTCTCTCTTTTGAATACTATCTCTCTTTTTTCTTTTTTAAACAAAATATCTATTCTACCCCTTTGTCCTTATTTACACTTATGGTTTCTCA
>PVJO010006509.1:0-88852 GCA_004026905.1 Hystrix cristata
GGGTGGCTGGATTGGCTTCCTAAGGATGACACAGGGAATTAGTAAGTCGTGTTCTTTGCTTTGACTTCCCAGCTCCTGTGGTCTTCTGATTCCAGGAGTAAGATGAAAGCCTTTGGTCTTGCCTGTGGTCTTCTCTTTGCTGTGTTTTGTCTCCTCTGGATTCCTTCATCTGGGCTCAAGAGCCTCCATTTGGGAAGCTGTGTGATCATCACAAACCTCCAGGAAATACAAAGTGATTTTTCTGAGATTCGGGACAGTGTGGTATGTGAGGGCAGTCTCTTCTCCCCTTCCTGTCTCTCCTCCTCAGGCTGCCCTGGCAAAGCCATCATGCAGAAAGGCTGGCGGGGACTCCTTACCATGAGGATGCATTTTGAAGAAATATCTGTAGTTCATAATTTAAACCTGTTTTGGAAAGGGATGCCTCCCACCAGGCCTGGCTGTGGGGGGACAAGAGGTTTTGGTGTCGAATCCCAGAGCAGCAGTCACTGACCAGCCCTTTCTGCCTTTCTTTCTTCTGTTTAGCAAGCCAGTGACAAAAATACTGACTTCAGAATCTTAAGGAACACAGGATCTTTGCAAGACACAGAGGTATGTGCTTGTCCTGGTGAGCCCTGGGAGGAAGCAGGAAGCCCCAGCATCTCCGTCACCTGGCCTCGTCTTCTCCTTCCCCTCCTCCCACCAACAAGGGTCTTCTTTGCAGCCTTCTGGCCGGTGTTGCCTCCTGCTCCGTTTAGTGAGACTCTACTTGGACAGAGTATTCAAAAACTACCAGACCTCTGATCCTCACACTCTCCGGAAGATCAGCAGTCTAGCAAATTCCTTTCTTACTATGAAGAAGGACCTTCAGTTCTGTGTGAGTGGAGGTCTTGGGTAACAAGATCCACCTTAGCACAGAATGTCGATGACTTAGCAACCCAGCTTTCTTTTCCAGCCCTGTTCATGATGGATGGAGAAACCGAGTCCAAGAGCTCTAATAATCTGGGTTGAGTCACATGATTAGGTGCAGTGGTACCTCGGTCCACGAACTTAATTTTTTTGGGTGGTTCTGTTTGCAGCCGTATTGCAAGACTTTTGAGTACAAGCTGTTTGAGAAAAATACTTTGCATAATTTAAAGAACTCTAAACATTAACAATCTAGCTAACTATTTATGTTCATGATAATTATCTATTATCCATGAAATTCCACTTTTCTACTCTTGCATCCTGTGTGCAGGCAGCCAATCAGCTGGCCACTGGACTTGATTTCAAAATACAGGCTGAATTCGATCTGGGAATCTATTCTCTCCTCCCAAGGGCTCAGAATTGCTCTGGGAATGCCAGATGGCTACAAACTCCCTCAGCGTTGCTGCTTTCTAAAAAGATGTAATCAGCTCCATTGTTGAGGTCGAAAAGTGGTTTCCTCTTCTAGTTAATGATCAGTTTAATGATTCTAAATGAAGCTGAATAGGACTTTTCTACAGGAATAACTTTTCTATAGGCTTGTGGGTGAAACAGAATTCTCACTTGCTCATGTCAATGGCAAGGGCAGAAAATCAGAATTTTAAACAAATTCTGTCATTCTTTGGGTCCTTTTCAGCATGCCTACCTGACCTGCCATTGTGGGGAGGAAGCAACAGAGAAATACAGGCAGATTTTGAGTCACTTTGAACAGGTATATCCCTTTTCTGGCCTTGGTTGGGATGGCTGTGGTTTTAGACCTGAGATCATAGATGGGTGGGATGGGTGCTTGTGCTGGTGGAAATTCTGTGGTTCTCAGCTTCACCTAGGGGTGAAAGAGTGCTCTCTGCCCAGCGCTGTGGGGATGGAAAGGGAGCAGCCTCGCCACAAGTCCACCAGCTCACTTCAGAGACATCGTCTCTTCCAGCTGCACAAATGAGGGGCAGTCTTTTTTCAACATTCATGAACTTATAGGATTCCTATAAAGTACTCACTCAATACCCACGCTGCCCTGCTGCTCACCTCAGTGCTCTTGGCCCCTGCCAGAAGCCCAGGTCTGCTTCTCACTGACTACTTCTCCTCCTCTAAGACTCAGCCTCATTGACATCTCCAGGCGGGTGCTGGCTGCTTCTCGGAGTTAGGTGCCTGCCCTGCCATCGTGGGGATTCCCGGTGGGGACTCCATCATTTATCCACTGTGCTGAATTCCAGTTGTCTGCTTCTTCTGCCTGTCACCCTTACTCATCTGGAAACTCCTGGTGGCTATGGATTGTGTCGTTCGTCCCTCAACTCCTGGTCACCAGTCCAAAGCTTGGGACGATCAGTATTTATTCGACTGGAATATGCACAACAGACACTCCCCACACACCCGCACACATCCCCCTTGAAGAAAACAGCCTAATTACTTTGATCTCCATGAGTCCAGAGGCTTAGGCTGTGGTCCTAATTCTGCTACCCCTTTGGGCCTCAGTTTGTCTGTCTAGGTGATGGACTCAAGGATTTCCTCTCCTCCTATGAGATCTTGAGATTCCATCTCTTCTTTCAAGCTCTTCTTCTTGCAAAGAATGTTCTGTCACAGTGGCTGGCAGATTTTCCAACATGAGGAGGATTAACCTGAGGGCAAGTGTGTCTTGCTGAGTGGCTAAGCACATGCCTGTGTGTCTCTTTCAGCTGGAGCCTCAGGCAGCAGCAGTGAAAGTTTTGGGGGAACTAGACATTCTGCTGCGATGGATGGAGGAGACAGAATAGGAGGATGGTGAGGCTGCCGAGAATACTCCCAGCCGGAAGTGCCAGTCCTTGGCATCGCAGAGACATGACCAAAGCCACCAAATTCTTTGCCACTCAATTAATTCAGCACAGGTCACAGTGTATGTTATTATTTCTTTGTTTATGTGGTTATTTTTATGTGCCCTCCATCTTCATTTGGACCATATCTCTATAAGATTTTTAGAACATGGAATGTTAGATATATTTATTCATTAATATATTCATTTGTTTTTGCTGTTGAGCTTATTTATTTTTGTACTTGACCATGAGACTGTAAAAAGAACTCTCACAGATTATATTTATAACCTGACTAGAACAGGTGATGTCTTTTTTTTTTTAATTTTTATTTCCAAGAACACGTATTGGTACATTGTATACATAGTGATCACATTCATCGTAGTTAATTTGTACCTATACATGATACATCTTGATTACCCGCCTTCTTCCCCACCCCCTCCCTTCCACTCCTCCTCCCTTCCCTATTTACAGTAGCTGTATTTACATTTTCCCCCTTTGATGTGTCTTCATATAGTAAACAAATTCTAGGAGAGTAGCTATGCATTTTTTAAAATTAAATTAAGGGTATATTTACTCATTTCCAAGGCCCTGTGAGATACTTAAAATTAAAATAATGATTAGTTATTGTGGGTTATGGATGAAGATGTTCTCATGTGAATTTACAGACCGGTCTTAGAATTATTGAGCACCCCAACCCAATGCCCCAAGCCGTGTTTGTGTAACTCTCAGCTATGGAATCCAGCATAGTCAACATGCAATTATACAATAAGGTTTCCTTTGCATAATGTCTGCTTTGAGTTTGAGAACGTTTCTAGAGAGAAACAATGTTGAGGCTGAGATGGAATCTTCTTGTTGTTAGCAAGGAAGACTCAGGTGGGGACCTGGACTTCTTTCTCCTGCACTTTCATTGCCAGCTCTGCCTCTGAACCCACTCACACCTCTGATTCCACCACTGCCCTCTGCCTCGAGGGACTATGACTGAGGGAGGGGCTTCAGCTATTCCTGCTTTGGGCTCATTGACTTGGAGCATGGTCCTGGCTGCACCCCGTTTTTCTCCTCACCCTGATTCCCATACTCTTGCATCAGGAGTCTTGATTGTAGCATCAACCACAATGAGCCTGAAGCGCTATTGTAAGGGGTTAAGAACACACTGGTGTGGAGTATCATTCCCAAGTCTTGCCCACGGAGGGCTAGGAGGCTTCTTTTGATTCCCTCCATTGTGGATTATGTCCAGTTTGAGTTTAAGTTATTGCTGGATCAAGCCCCTGTTTTTGTGTCCAAATATTAAGTCAAAGTGTTTCATCTAGGCCTTCCTCATGTTGTACTTCCTTGGATTCCTAGGAGCCAGAAGATCTGAAGTAGCTTGGTTTACTTCCTGCTACCCTTTCACTCTGAGCTGCACCCCAGCTCTGTGGCTTAGATTTCCCAATTTCAGGAGCGACAGACTTGAGGCGACTTCCATGCTTCTATAGCTACCATTTTTTTTTTTTTTAAATGCGGGGCTCAAACTCAGGGCCTTGTGCTTGCTAGGCAAGTGCTCTAACCACTGAGCTAAGTCCCCAGCCCCAGGTAGCATTTTTATTGTCTCTAGGCCCCAACACGCTTTTAATGACTTTGTTGGCCTTTTTCCCTCAGTGTATAACTTGTCTACTCAACAGAGAAAATTTAGAAAAGATAGAGAAATATAAAGAAAGTCAAAAATCACCCATAATCTCACTACTCACAGGTAACCATTTTTAAACATTTGTGTATATTTTTGCAGATCTTTTTTGTTGGGTTCAAATTGTGAGTCAGTTCTTGTTACCAAAGTCAGTCAGAGTTTAAAAGCTGAACTTCTTAGAATTTAGTTTCTTCTTCAGGAAAGCAGAATGATGATAATATTTACTTTTCAGGTGATTTTTTTCTAAGCATTTTTTTTCTTCCTCTGTTCAAACCCCCTTTATCATCAACCATTTTCTATCAGATTTTCACCCCTCAACACCATCTTCTACCAGATCTGTCAGGTGCACGCTTCCTGGTTCTTTCTGACTGTCTGATTTATGACTTGGCTTTAACTCTCCAGGAATAAGAACCAAGACACCAGTTGCATTGAGCTCGATGTTAAAATTTAGGACCATCACCTACAAGGGAGGGTACATGGTAAAGAGGGGGCTGGCTTTACCTGACAAGGACGCAAGTCTTCCAGTTGGACAGGTCTGAGGTTTGCTCCAGGAGCTAAAGACAAACCTTCTCCTTTTATTTCCTCAGGAGACATTTTTGACTCTTCTGCAATTCTGGACCATGGGAACTCTCAGGCTTGGGTCTTTCTGTTGCCACTGGTTTGTCGCCTCTTTGCCAGTCTGCTCCTCCCCTCTGCAGGCCCCATCTCCGCCTCCAAATCATGTGTCTCTTCTCTGCTAGTCATAATGCTAAGAAATTCAACAACAGGCACGTAAATTGGATTGAGGATTAAGGGAAAACTTGACCAACAGTGGCTGGCGATGGCAGAAGAAAATGTTGAGCCTTTGTGCCAAGCAGTAGGACTAACCATTAACTTCCAGGTGCCACTTAATCTCTGTGACGTCTGAGTCCACTGTTGTTTTTTCATGAATCTAACTCTTGCCTCTTCAACAAGCAGAATGTGCCTTCCTTTGGAGGTGATGAGATAATATGCCATGAGCTCCAGCTAAAATTAGCTGCTGGATCTTGGATAAGTCATTCTCCCTGTCTGTGCCTCACACTGAACACACAAATATAACGGCCACAAACCCTATTGGACCCACAGTCTACAGCGGCCAGCCCAGGAAACAAACCCCGTACCTGTGACAGCCAGCCCAGGAAGCCACTGCCTACACCTTAAAGTCAGACCTGCAGGAAGCGACACCGGCCTCTCTGTCGGTGAAGCCCAGGAAGCAATAACCCTTGTAGCATTTGCCCCAAATGGCCAGGTCCTGATAAATAAGTGACAGCTTTCCTAATTTTTGTCCTTGCTTCCAATTTAGGACCAACCAGAGAAAGCCAAACGTGTGTCCCTAATCGATTACACTGGTTGCCCTTCTTTTCAGTCAGTTTACCAACAGCTTCCCCACATCAGCACCCTCCATCAGGCACCCCAACCCCTCCCCTTTCCCACTTTAAACCTCCCCACTCCTCTGCCTGCCTTGGAGTCTCCGCCAAAACGTAGGCGATGGGATTGACTCATTATTCAAACCCTGAATAAACTGAATAAATATAGCCTTTGCCTATTCTCACTTGCTTGGTCTTCATGTATTTCCGCACTATATTTGTAAGAAGGAAGAATGGAAGCCTGCTACAGTGACTCATGCTTGTGACTCAGCGCTCTGGAGGTGGGCTCTTTCTCAGAAGGAGATGAGGAATGAAGTCCAGGTGACAACGACTTAAGAAAAGAAAATAGAAAGTCCCCTCTGTCTGTCATTTCCACCATGACTTAGGGTGGCCCAAATCCTTTGTCTTTGAGGATTCAGGCCTTCCCCAACATGGTTTACTGTAACTTGTCTGTCTGCCTCTTTTATGTGGGTGGAGAACAAACGGGCTTTCTCCCTGCTGGAGCTTGCACTATCTGTAGGACAGCGATGTGATTTTTCTAGCTTGCGGTTTGCCCCTCTCCAGTCCATCTTGGCACAGCATACCACTACAGCATCAATAAGGACTGCCTTCAAGAGCAAGGGAGTGGAAAGTGTTTAAAAAAAAAAAACCCAAATTGAATTGCTTTTCGTTTGCAAGTGGCCCTTAGCTTTTTTTTTTCTTAATGAGTCAAAGGCTTTTTTGCCTTTGCTGGAACATGGCTCTGAAGTTGGGGCCTTGCTCACAGAAGGCAGGATAATAAACGGGAAAGAAAGACTGAATACACTTGCTTTCTTATGTCAGTGGAAAGTTGGAAAGAGATGACACTCAACCTGAGTGCCCCGAACACAATGAGTCAGTTGCTTAATGGGAAAAGGGCAGGACTCAGAGGCCTGGAGGCCATGGATTACAAGAGTGCTAGTACCTGCTGAGTACTTCTTAGTCTTTCTAAGTATTAGCGATGGAAGGAAACATACTGATCACAGGGAACGGATTATTGTAGATGATAATTGGGGTTCAGAAAATGAGCGTGACGTCAAAGGTTGCACACTGAGTTACGAAATGCAGGTCTCTGTACTTTTAGGACCACTAAACCTTGATTCCACCAAAAAGGAAATAAAAGTCTTCTAGATTAGAAGTGAAGAATGCTTTATTTGTGGGTGACATACTTGTTTGGGTCCAAATATCCAATGGAATCTACAAAAAGCTTCTAGAACAAGGAAGAAAGTTCAGTGAGGTTGCAGAATTTAAGATCAACATACAAAAATCAGTTGTATTTCCACGTACCACCAACGCACCAGTGGGATGTACATTAAAATAAAAAAATTTCTAATTCTGATAATATCAAAGAATTGAAATACTTGGGGATAAACTAAAGACTAAAGATTTAAAAGATCTCTGTAGACTGAAAGCTGTAAGCCATTGCTGGGAGAAATTAAATATGACGTAAGTAATGGAGAAATGTGCCACGTTCATGAGTCAAAAGACTTAATATTAGTCGGATGACAATTTTCATCTTTGAATTCAAGGCAGTCACACAATAAAAATTCCAGAAGTATATTTTAGGTAGAAATTATTAAATAATTTAAAATTCATGTGAAAATGAGACAGACCTGAAATTGCTAAAATAAGTTCAAAAAGAACAAAATTGGAGGATTAATGCTATCTGATTTCCAATTTATGTAAAGCTGTAGCAATTAAAACAGTGTGATACTGGTGTAAAGACAGACAAATGGATCAATGGAACAGAACAGAAAGCCCAGAAAAATACCTGTAAGTACATGGACAGTTGATTTTCAACAAAAGTATAAAGTAATTCGGTGGAGATAAAATAATCTTTTCAAGGAACAGTGCTGTCACAATTGGTTACTCTTACCTCACTCCATAATTAAAACTTAACTTTAAATGGACCGGACTATCAAAATGTGTCGACGCGTACAATCTACAACCGAGCATTTTGAAAATCATTGTGACCTTGGGTTAGTCAAGGATGTTTTAGATACGACACCAGAAATCAATTGTATTTTTGGTGAGAACACCCCACATTCCATGAGAACTTCATCAAAGTTAAAACTCGCACTCTTTGAAAGACATCTAAGGAAGTAAAAAGACAATCCATAGTCTGGGGTAAAATATTTGTACATTCTGTATATAACAAAAGACGTGGATCCTCAAAATATAAAGGGTACTCAATGACCTGAAATCAATGCATTAAAAAATGGGCAAAAGATTTGAACAGATACTAAAGAAGATAAATAGATGCCAGAAAACACATGAAAAGTTGCTCACCATCATTTGTAATTAGTAAAAGTAAATTAAAACCATAGTGAGATACCGCATTATTCCTGTTAGAACAACTAGAATTTAAAAGACTGCGCACATCAAGTGCTTTGTATAGGCAAAATGGTACAGTCATTTTAAAAAATAGTTGGATGTTTTAAAAAAAAAGTTTGAATGAACTTTTTCCATAGGACTCAAGCATTCCATTTATCCGAGAGAAAATAAAGCATCTATCCATAAATAGCCTTCTACATGAGTATAATTTCGAACAATTTGACACAACTTCAATGTCCATCAGCAGAGGAATGGATAAACAAGCTGTGGTGGATACGTTCATTATCTTGAACGTTCATTATCTAGGTATAAACTTAAGTCAAAAGTTATCAAATTGTATAATTCAAATATGTGCAATTTATTGCATGCCAATTACAGCTCAGTCAACCTGTGAAAAAATAACAACGTGAGGCATTTTCTTTTCTAGGCATTGTAGATATTGTATAAAGAGATTGTGGTTAGCGGCACAAGGCACTGCCCAGCAATATAAGGCTCAGTGTGACTAAGTCACTTGTGTGGGAGGCCAGCTAAACCTCTCTGAAAAAAACGAGCAAGGAATACTAAAGGGTGAGCCATGGTGGCAACTGGTGTGGCACCAGGAGGCGGCAGTCTTGAACTTCTGCTTTCCCAGAGAAATGGCTCAATACTGTACTGACGCCAGATTCCTCATCACGTGAGTTGTATTTAGAAGTTTAAAATAATTCTATTGAAAGTTTTGATTTGCTTCTTTGTTTCCCTCCTGGTATGCATGTGATTTAGATAGATCTGTGGAGATACCTGTAGTGCCACAAGATTTAAGGGAAATAGATGAAACACTTGGGTCACAGGCCACACAATGGCGTTGAGGTGAGATGGTTCCGTAAAGGACACAGCATAAGGTTCTAGCGCATAAATTGCTAGAAGGATCACAGTTTGGTTTTGAGCTTTCCAGGGTCAAGAATAAAGAGGGAAATGTGATCATTACAAAACTCACCACTGCCTTTGCCTGAGTGGTTGCATTCGGTCTTCAGTCTTCGCATACCCTGCACAGCAGGCTTAGTCACATCCGTCAGTGGCAGGGCTCAGTTGCTTCTCTGAAGCTCTCAGTGAAGCGCTTAGTATGTGACAACTTCCTCTTTGACTGTTTTGCACGAGGGAAGGAAGAGCTGTCCTTTTAAATCAGCCTTCTCACTGAGAATTCAGAAAAAAAAATATATATAGGGAAATAAATATGTAAAGGGAAATAAATATGTAAAGGGAAGACAAACATATAAATATAAACAGACTCACATATCTAATCTGTTTGAGGGTACTGGAGTGGTAATAAGGCAGGTGTGACTCCAGGGTGAAGATTTGGGAGATGGAAACGCAGAGAAGTGAGCCTAGCACCGGAGGCTGCGTAGAACTTGCTGTGAACCTACAGGACCAGGCACAGGTGATCAGGCCTGCTGAGGAAGGGTCCTGGCAACCTTTGTGCCAAGTTTCAGGATGGGATCTAAAGTATTATAGGAGAGCACCAGGTTATAACTCTGTTAACCTAAATGGGCAGAAAACCAGCTTTGAACAGGCTCAGCCCATGATTGGATTGAGGCGATCTGAAGGTACTGATCCCCTACCCTCTTTCCAGATGCAAATGAAAATTTACCCCAGAATAAAATTATATTCTAAACTTTAAACTATCTTTGTAATTTTTCATATATAATGCCTGGATCTTAAATAGAAATAACCGACATATTAAAAGACAGAATAATGTGATTAGAAATTAAAGAAATTATGACGTTACCAGTTATAGACTTTAAAGTGACTATGATAAATGTATGCAATAAGAGACGAGGTTATTTCAGCAGAGAACCAGACATTATAATAAAGAATTTATTTGAAATAGTGGAACTGCGATCCCAGCACCCAGAAGGCTGAGGCAGGAGGATCCCAGGGAGTTCCAGGCCAGCCTGGGCTACATAGTGAGTTCAAGGGCAGCCTGGACTACACAGTGAGACACTGTCTCAAAACAAAACAAAACAAAACAAACTCCATAATGAATCAACAATCAATGAAATAGTGTAACTGAAAAGACAATTCAAAAATTTAGAATTCAGTGGATGAAATTTAATAAAGTAGCTATAAATAAGGAGAAAATTAGTAGACTGAGCTATAGATCAAGGAAAACATTCAGAATAGAGGGAAAACACCGAGAGGTAAGAGAATAGAAAAGACATTAAAATCATAAAAAGACATAGAGAATAGAGTGAAGAGGAGAGTTTTGCGTAGTGTAGCATTGGAACAAGGCTTGACACTGAAATAGCTTGATCACTCGAATAGCTTTGAGGGTCCAGAATAAGTTCTTACATTTCTGGTCATTTTATTTTTCAACAAGGGTGATGTGAGTAATTCACGGGGGGCACTAACAGTCTCTAACTAATGGTGTTGGGACAATTGGGTATCCACAAAAGAAGGAAGCCAGACACTTATTCACACCACGTAAAAAGATCGGTTCAAAAGTGCATCACTGACCTAAACGTAAGAGCTAGAACTTTAAAACCTAGAGAAAGAGGCAGGAAATCCTCACAACCTTGGATTAAGCAAGATGTTCTTGAATATAAAAATCTAAATCATAAACAACATAAGAAAAAATAGATAAATTTTGAAAATGAGAAACTGTTGTGCTTCAAAGGATACCGTCAAGAAAGTGGAAAGACAACCCCTAGAACGGGAAGAAAAACTTGCAAATTGTATCAGTGAGAAACTTTCTATCCAGTATACATGAACAACCCTTAAAACTCAATATAAAAGGCAGGTGCAGTGGTATAATGATTTTAGAGCAAAGAAAATAAAAACTTGGCTTATCAGATGACTCGGTTCTCACCTACTTTTACTATTATTGCTAGCCAAAAAGCAGCTTGCTCCGTGAATTCTGGTCCTGTAGTTCTCATATGACCACAGTATATTTGCTGTTCCTACTTGGGGTACTATTCTGAAAAATTTATGAAGTATTTGTTTCTTTAAATTGTAAGGAGCGGGTAAAAAGTTTTGGCCATTCTGCTTCTCTGATCTGACTTTTTCTTACTGAAAGACATTGAATATGGAATGGGAATGTATAAATGCAGCATTAGTCATATTTTAATCATAGCTATCCTTTTCTATTACTAATAGGTCAGACACTTTTACGTGCTTCTCCTGTTTCATCCTCTTGAGTGCCTGTGAGGTAAGTAGTATTGTTGCTCTCACTTTGCAGATGAGGGGACTGGAGTGTAGAGGAGCGAAGTGACTTACCAACAGCCACACGGCTGGTGAGCTAACAAAGAGGATGCATCCACGGTCTGCATGTTGTTGGCATGCACAACTCCAAGTCTCCCATATGACTAGACTTGGAGTTGGAGACCTGGGCTCCATTCCAGATAGTTCCTTTTGCTAGCTCTATGAGTTTAGGCAAGACACTAAACTTTGCTTTGACTTTCTAATCCCCAAAACAGAGATAATGGTATCTGTTTTACTTATCTTGCAGGGTTTTTATGAATATCAAGGTGTAGATGTACTTTGTAAAGCATTGCACCACCAGTTGGCTTATTGGACTAGAGCTGACTCCTCTTCCAATCCTGCCACACAGAGAAACTTGGCCAGCAGAATTAGGCAACATTGATTCCTGCAAAGGCCCAGTGGCCTCCACTGAGTTGCAGTGGGGCTAAAGGACTTTCTGGGAGATGGCTTGAGCTCTGGTCATACCTGGGGTTCAGACATTCGCAGACACGGCAGACAGAAGGGGCATATAGAAGCCAGGCTGCGAGGGGGTTACTGGCAGCCTCCACCGTTCAAAGGTGATTCACCTTGAGAAAGAAAGGAGTTTGGCATGGTGAGCTGGGCTCAGCGGTGGGAGCCGACTCCCCCGTACTGCTGAAGTCCACTCCCATTCTACCCGGAGCGTCCGCCATCCCTCCACTCTGGAGGTCGGGGGGCATCCCAGGGCCAAAAAGGCCTCTGAGTGTAAATGAAGAAAGCTGCTTCACTGAACTTTGTCACACTCTGGCCCAAACACCTTGTGAGGAGTCAACGTGACCTTAAAGCATTTTCGGCAGGGGAAGGTGGCACGAGAAGCTGGTGCGTGGGTTTCCAGCCGCAGCACCGTGGGGTGGCCGCCGGGGCTGGCGTTAGTTGGCTGTGGCAGCCCCGGCAACAGGCCTGGTTCTCGGACTAGGAGAAACATCACTTTGAGTATTTTCAGAACACTCCAAGGAAAGAGACTGTGGGAGCTGGCTCTGCTTACATAAGCTGGTGGGACCACAGAACTGGGAGAGTTTGCATTTCTAATTTTTAATCACTAGCTATGGAAACGTAGACATTCGAGTCATGCTATTCCAAATTATTATTGTTTTATTGTGGGAAAACAGAATTCACTCAGCCAGGTTAAGTAACTAAATCTACTGTCTTGCGGCATTGTCTCTCAGGCCTGGAAAGAGGGGTGTTGACTTTTCAAGGCAGGAAATACTCTACCATGTGTGGGCTGGGGGGGAGGGGTGCCCTCTCTTCATTTTCATGAGTAACGCGTTTTCCAGGAGGATGTTTTTTGGACGTTGCATTGAGAAAGCCCCACCCATGGTTGCTGGAAGCAGCTTTGTTCTTCATTGTTCCACTGGCTTTCAGTGTTCCCTGGGTCTGATCATGTTGGTGATCATGTTGCCCTCCAGCTGAGGGCAAAGGCTGGAGACAGAGTCAAAAGGAAAACAGGAAAGATGCTGGTTTAAGGACCTGAGACATCCTGCATGTCAAGAATCGTATGTAGGCCTTTTAGGGTACACAATTTCCAGTTTCTCTTATTCTGGGGCAAGCTTAGACCTGCCAGGCCTTACCTTGCCTTTCTTTGTTTTAAAGTCTGTGCGGTAAATACTGTGTGGTGTGAGTGTGTGTGTGTCTGTGTGTCTAGCTCTTGACTTTTCTGAAACTTTTTACTGGCACTTTAACTTCTGCAAGTAGAATGTCCTCTACATGACTCTCACCAAGAGCAAAGGGCTTTCTTCTGCATGTAAGCTTTCAGAGTTCTTCTATCATCTCTTCTGGAGCTTGTGTCCCCATTTAGTGGCCCCGAGTGAACTGCACAGCAGACTGATGGACCCCAAAGTGGTAGGCATCATGCCATAACTTGACCTCCCCTGATGAATGCATGGCTAACATTGTGTGCAAGGAGAACAAAGGAGGAATTTGAGAATCTCTGTGACTTATAATGAGCTGTCTAAATAGCATGTAGGAGCACAGTTTTTACCAGCAGCAGAGTCTAAATCCATTGTCCAGACAGCTAATGGCATTGTGTGTAGCAGTCTAAATTATCTGCTCATAGCAGAGTCTAAATCTATTCTAACCCTCCCACCCCTGACACACACACTATTTTGCAGTACTGGAGATCAAACTCGGGGGTGCTCTACCTCTGAGCTGCATTCCCTACCTTTCTTATTTTTCATTTTGAGACCAAGTCTAAGTTGCCTAGGTGAGACTTGAATTTGCAATACTCCTCCCTCAACTTTCCTGAGTGCTAGGATTATGGCACCACACCCAGCTCATGTAAAACCTTTTGAAAGTGTGTCAATCTTTCTCTCTGTTTGATGTTCCTTCCATATTAGGTTAGGCTAGGTCATGCTACAGTAGGAAACAACACCTTAGTCTCTCTCAGGGGCATCTGACATGCTACTACTCATTAATTGTATATGTCCGATGAATGTTAGCGCGGGAGTCTTACTCATCGTGGATACTCAGGGCCCGGGATGAAGGAACTGCTACCATCCTATAAGACTGCCATCCCAACACAAGCAGAGGATGAGAGGACATGGGAACTGCGATGGACTCGTAAATGCTTCCACTAGAATTATACACATTTCCTCACAGATTTCATTGATCAAAACAGTCACATGTTTTGGCCAAGGTTAACTGGAGTGCAACTGTGAAGCTGTGTTCCAAGAAGAGGAAAACTATAACTATGAGGGGGCAACTGCAATGTCCATCATACTTTCAAAGGAGGTATCCAACCTAGAGTACTTTCAGACCTAATAATTCTTTATTCATGCAATGAGGTCAATCCAACAGAATGCAGATTTCAAATCATTCTGAACACTTTTCACATCCATATCTTGTATATCCAACAAGTTACTGTGTTGAGCGGAGTGAGGAAAGTGAAGCACATGAGACATGTCTGGCGGGGAGGGAGAGTCAAAGCCAGCATGGGAATTAAGTACCACGAAAGAAGTTCAAATTGCTGCATTATTCAGGGGTGACAGAAGTTCCCTGCAACTTTTGGGAATGGCTTCAAGGGAATATCCTTGACGAATGGGTAAAACTTGTAAATGCAAATCTCAATCCTCCTCAAGTGGTGTTTGTCAAATTTATTTATGCAAATTATACAAATGATTTAAAGATGATGATAAAACCTGCCTAATCTTTTTGCTTCAAAACAAGCATCCTTAAAATGTGTGTGTACATACTTGTACATATGCATCCTTGTACATTTACATATGTGTATAAATATGCATGTAGGCACATATATACATTCAAATCTATGCAATTGCTTTTGATAGTCGACAGCACTACCCATGTCTTTCTGTCAAGGCCATAGAGGATGGGGATGGCCTGCAGGTTGTAAACTATTGCAGCATCCACTGAATACAGGAGCAGAGGCCTGAGGTGGAGATAACTAGCTCAGTGTACTGTACGGAGGTGTGGAGGAGAGAAAACTGGGCTAAATCTCAAGGAATGTGCAATGCCAGGTTGGAGAATTCCAGAAAATTTTAGTGGGCAATTAAATAAAAATTTATTTAAATTTCAAATAACTTTTTAAAAAGACTGGCACAATGCATAAAACTTGGAAAATGCAGATAAACTATAGAGATTAAAAACACACATTATCTCACCAAAGATAATATTGTTACCATCTTGGCATTTATATTTCTCAATCATTTTCAGTCCACATATCCATTTTATTCTTAAGAAAAAAATGAGATCATAGTATATATGCCATCTGTGACTTGATTTTTTTTAAACCTAAATGTTATGAAGTCTTTTTTATTGAGAATGTATATAAAAATTATTTTCAGTGATGGACTAGGATTCTGTTATGTGAAATTTTATATACAGAAAATAAGAAGTTTGCACTGAGAAAAAAATAAGGGAAACAACATCTTTCACTATAGCATCAAGAAAAATGAAATACTTAGAATTAACCTCACCAAGGAAGTGAAAAACCTCTACAATAAAAGCTAGTACTCTGAAAAAGGAGATCAAAGAGAATATCAGAAAATGAAAAGATAGTCCCTCTTTCTGGAGAGGTAGAACCAATATAGTAAAAATGGCCA
Organism: Hystrix cristata; assembly: GCA_004026905.1. NCBI lineage: Eukaryota > Metazoa > Chordata > Mammalia > Rodentia > Hystricidae > Hystrix > Hystrix cristata. The sequence goes on from PVJO010006509.1 coordinate 15,425, forward strand.
TACTTCCAAAACTGTTTTACGGATTCAATGCAATCCCAATCAAAATACCAATAGCATTCCTCACAGGCCTATAGAAAACAATCCTAAAATTCATATGTAACCTGAAGAGACCTAGAATAGCAATAGCAATTCTGGGCAAAAAGGGCAACTCAGAGGGCACCACAATCCAAAACTTCAAGTTGTAATACAAAGCTACAGTGACAAAAACAGCATGGTATTGGCCAAAAAAAAAAAAAATAAAACCAGACTCAAGGATCAGTGGAACAGAATAGAAGATGCAGAAACAAGTCCAGGCACACTTCGCTACCTTAGCTTTGACAAAGGTGCCAAACTCCTTCGCTGGAGGGTATTTAGCCTCTTTAACAAATGATGCTGGGAAAACTGGCTTCCCACATGCTGAAGATTGAACCCATTTCTCTCAGATGCACCAAACTAAAATTGAAATGGATCAAAGATCTAAATATTAAAACAGAAACACTTAGCCAGTTGGAAGGTAGACTAGATAAAACTCTTGAATACATAGGTGTAGGCAAAGACTTTATGAACAAAATCCTTATTGCACAGGAAATAGTACAAAGAATCAACAAATGAGACCACATCAAATTAAAACCTGAGCAGCAAAAGAAACCACCAACAGAGTGAAGAGACAGACTACAAAATGGGAAGACATTTTTTGCCAGTTACTCCTCAGACAGAGGACTAATATTTAGAATATATAAAGAACTCAAAAAATTAGACCCCTCCCAGATTTAAAGAACAAATCCAAAAATGGGCATCTGAAATGAATAGACACTTCTCAGATGAAAAAGTACAAATAGTCAATTAATACATGAAAAAATGCTCAACATTACTGGCCATTGAAGAAATGTAAAGTGAAACCACACTGAGATTTCATCTCTTGCTGGAAAGAATGACTGTCATGAAGAAATCAACCAATAGCAAATGCTAGTGAGGCTGCAGGAAGAAAGGGACACTTCTTCACTCCTGGTGGAGTGTAAATTGGGACAATATCTATGGAAAGCAGTACAGAGATTCCTCAAAAAACTAAAACTTAGAGGCTCCGTTTGACCCTGGTATTTCCATTCCAGGAGTCTTCCTGAAAGAGTTAAAGTCATCCTACCACAGTGATACATACATCCCCATGTTTATAGCATCACAATTTATAATAAGCCTTGGAAACAGCCCATATGTCCATCAATAGAGGAAGTTATAGAGAAAATGTGTTATTTATATAAGATGGAGTACTATTCTGCCATAAAGAAAGAGGAACTAAAGATATTTTTAGGTAAATGGATGCACCTTGAGACTATAATCTTAAGTGAAATACATCAGACACACGAGTTTATATATCACATTGTTTCTCTTCCATGAGAAACCCAAAGTATAAATAAGGAACACAGTGGAGGATAGAGATTAGGGAGTAAGAAGAATTTGCTCAAATGGGAAGGGGACCAAGAGATAGGAGGAAGGGGAGAGAAGGAAGGGAATGGGGATTTGAAGAAAAAAAGAATCGAAGAAAACAATGGAAATAGAACTTTAGAAAATGGGGGCAAGGGTTGGAGGGAGGGGAGGGGACAAGGAAAAAAATGAATTAAGATATATTGTGTTACGTACACGTACAAATCCCCTGTGATGAATGTGATCATTATGTACTGCAAACACGTACTATTTAAAAAATAAATACATAAACTAAAAGAGAAAATAAGCAGTTGAGGATGACACAAAAATAAAAGCCAATTTAACTGTTTTCTTCCTTAATCACATACAATTTATGTAGTTTTGAAATTAAGAACTGACTTGTGAACAATCACATTAAATGGACATTGACAGGGAGAAGGCTCTGTGCTGGGCCCTGCATGGGAGATTTATAAAAATAGAAAAGGGAGCAGTGGGTGGAAGGGAGGACCTTTCCTTACCAGACACCAAAGATGATTTAAGGCCTGAAGAATAATGTGATAAGAGCTGTGGATTTAGAAGAATCTCCTAAATGAGGGAAAGAGGTTGTAAAGTGGGATCAGACCAGAGGAGAGTCGACCTATGCAAAGATGCGGGGAAGGGTACTGTGGGGTTAAGCTTAATCATGTCGACTTGATTGACTTGGGAGCTGCGGAGGGGATTATTAAAGCACACTTCTGGGTGTGTCTTGGTGAGACAGGAAGATGTGACCGTTGGTATTATATCTGGTCCCTTGTCCCCTTGTCCCTTCCTTTCTGTCACTGTTTCTCTGCTCTGCTTCCCCGCCAACATGAACTAAGTATCTTTCCTCCAGCACACCCTTCCACCATGATGTTTCTGCCTTCTGAAACCATGAGCTAAATTAAACCTCTCCTCCTTCAAATTGTGGGTGTCAGATATTGTGTCTCAGTGACAGAAAAGCTGATTAGTAGAGAAAATTGGTGCTAGAGAAGCAGGGTTATTGCTGTGACTGTAGCTGATCATGTTCAAAAGATTTTGGAAACATTTTGTGGCAGGAGTTTGGAAAGGTTTGCAGCTGCAACCCAGAGAAGGCCTGGAATGTGCCACCTGACATCCATTCTGTTGTGGGAATTCCTCTGCGCTCTGGTAGGAATGCAGACAGTAAAGGTCAGGCAGGCTCAGAAAGTGTCAGATAGGAATGAGGGCTCTCTTGAAAATTGGACTGTAGGCTAGATGTGTGTTACACTGTGGCAAAAATCAGTCCAAATTATGCCTGCCTCTTGAGGCTTTTTATGGGAATGAGTTTAAGAACAGTGGCCTAATTAATCTGGTGCAGGAAATTTCAAGACAGCTCAACATTCAGGCTGTGGCATGGGAACTGCTGGCTGCTTTCAGGCAGATTTATACTGAAAATCAAGGGCAAAAAGCAGAGGGTAAACATTTGAAAAACTTAAAGTTTGGCCCAAAAGGAACCATGTGTTAAGTTGGGACCAAAAGAGCTGTGGTTGCTGAAGAGATTGGCATCATTAAAAAGAAGCCAAGTGCTTTGTACAGGGACAAGAAGAAAGATACCTTGAGGACGTCTCAGAAATCAGTAACACATCATCCATCACAAGTTCAAAGGTACCAAAGTGTGAACCTTTCATTTGGGTAGAAAGTCCCTGGAACTCCTGCTCAAAAAGTACCTCCTGGAGAGTTAGTTCATCAGGGTTCATTTCGCCGTGCTCAGCCATCCAAGCACTCTGAGGCTGTTATAGCTGCAGTCCAAGAGGGCCTGGCCACTGCTTCTGTTTTCAGCAGACAATGGGACTGTCCATGTGTGGTGCTGGTTTTACCAGCATGCAGAATGCATGAGTTGTGGGGTTAGAAAAGTTTCAACCCAGATTTCAAATGAAGGGCAGGCAGTGTGCTCCTGAGAGGGTGGTGCACAAAGCTATGGAAACGATGCCAGAGGTACAGTGGAGAGTCCGGAAGTCAAAGATGCCAGGGGCATAGAACTTCTGCTCCAGGAAAGCTGCAGGCTATGAGTGAAGCTAGTTCAAAAGAGAGTCCACATCTAGGCCACACTGGTGGGGCTGTTGAGGCTCCCTGGAACTCACATCTCACCACAACATGCTCCAGAAGACAAATATGGAGCTACAGGACTTAATGTTTGCTTTGCTACATTTCAGTTTTGCTTTGGTCCAAATTCTTCCTATCTCCTATTACTCCTTTTTGGGACGGGGATGTTTATCTTGTGCCATTATACCTTGAGATTATGTAACTTGTTTTTGATTTTTACTGAGTTTCACAGCTAAGAGCTTGCCTTTAGTCTCAGAAAAGATTTAACTTAGACTTTTGAAAAATGCTGGAACTTTCAAGAGTGGGGAAGAGACTATTGCATTCTCAGTTTTACAGAATATTTGTAACATGTTAGACAGAATTATTAACTTGGTATTGTGTTTAGTTGGAGATTAACTGTAGATTAAAGAGTTGTATTTGGGTGTCAAGTTAACAAGGGGTAGAATGTTGTGGTTCAGCTTAATTGAATCAATTTGATTAACTTGGGCACTGCTAAAGGGATTAGTAAAGCACACTTTTGGGGGTGTCTGAGTGGGTCATGGAGGTGTGACCTTAGTTACTGTGTCTGGTCCCTGGCCCCTTCCTCTCTGGTGCTATTCCTCTGCTTTGTTTCCTAGCCACCATGACCTAAGCATCTTTGCTCTTCCACACTCTTCTGCCATGTTTCTGCCTTGGAGCAAGCCGACCATGGACTGCAACCACCAAAACCATCAGCCAATTTAAACCTCTTATTTTTTAAATTGTGGGTGTTGGGTCATGTGTCTCAGTGTTTTGGTTACTTTTCTCATTTCTGAGACAAAATACCCAACACCCAAAGTTAGAGGAAAGGTTTATTTAGCTTACAGTTTGTACAGGTTTCAGTCCATAACTGGTCCAAGGCAGGGTGGCATGGCAGATAGGCATTTTAGAGGAGAAACCACACACAGCAGGCAATAGGCAGCAAGGTGAGCAAGGGACCTTAGCAGCTTTTTTCTGCTCCTTTTATACTTTTATCTAGGCTGCCAGGATTAGGGTGTGGCCAAGCCAATCAGTGCATTGATTTAGTAATCACACACCCTTAATCCCAGCATCATATACTCTAGATCCAGCCATCTCTGAAAAGGCCTTACCTATGACCACATGAGATTTTGGGGGGCATCTAGACGCAAACCATAACACTCAGTGATGGGAAATCTGACTAATACAAGTGCAAAGCCTTCATGTCCTCTTGGAGCATGCTAGCCTCCAGCATTCCAATGTGCTCACCACCAGATAATTGGAGGCTTTACTATATTGGCTTCATTGATTGAACTGAAATAGTTAAGGACCACCACGGTGGGAAAGAAGGCTGGTATGACAAAATAAAATACTGGGTGTGATGAACTATTACCCTTTGTAACATAGCACATTTCAATAGACCCATCATGAGACCCTGATAAAACCACAAAAGGAAAATCTTCATAGGAAATGAGAACTCATTACCGAGAAAAAAAACCCTAAACCAATCCTGTAGCTTCACTTGCTTTTAGTCAACTTCAAGTCACTAATTTTGGAGGTCACACTGCTGGACAATACATTATTAGTTTCCCACTAGCTTTTGCTATAGGTAGCACCTCTGATGTATGAGCTATGACAATGCTGCTTGGATTACTTGCCAGTGATCTGAAAGCCACTTTTGCTAAGAACACTGACACTTCATTGAATCTATAGGTGTCTGACGGGTGGCTAAAATGGGGTAAAAGATTTGGCATCTCTGTCTTCATATTGTGTCTGTTCCCCTTGCTGTTTTAACCCTGGCATCAGATTCCACTCAGCTCTGCACATAGACATGTTGATCATTTAAGAAATGCTTTGTCCAAGGATACGACACAGGTTTAATTTGGCTGGTGTGGGTTTCCACTGTTCCGTTCTTGTGCATTTTCAGCTGCTCAAGCACCTAAAAGTCTTCAGCTCTGTTATCAGGCCAGGACATTTATGTAAGATAATGACCCCAGCTGTGAGAGTAACTCAGCAATTCCTGAGCAAAGCTGACCACCTGTTGGCCCTCCAAGTACGAGACCAAGATGTTCTGTACAAGATGATGGTGTCAGACCAAGATTCAATAGCTTCTGGAACGAGTCGACCATGGCTACCTGGAAGTCCAAATCTGTCACAAGATGAAATATCTTTTGAATTTTCAGTGCTCCCATGCACTGAAAAGTATTGGATTTGGCCTACTCCAGTAAGTTGATAAAAACCTGCTGCCCCCTTTGTTCTAAAAGCAGCAGCTTGGTCACTGTTTGGATTAACTGCTCACTCAGTCAAAGAGTCCGTCACACAATAAAACTTTGCCTGAGCAGGAGTGTATGTGCTTGTAGTATCTGACCGAGTCTCATTTCTACCACCTTTGGGTCAAAAAAGCTCATTTTGCCATATCAGAACCTTTGGGCCTCGCGAGGAGCTTCACTTTCAGCCTTTCTCCCCTCCCTAGGAGTAGGAGTGAGAGGGTGGGGTTCGGTGGGCTGAAAGTTTGAACCCTCAAATTGCAGGGTCAGTTCCCCTGGTAAGCAGCTCCCAGCCACGGATAATTTCATTAGCATAAGAAGATACTTCCCTGGAAAAAAGATAGTCTCTTTAATCAATTATGTTGGGAAAAGTGGTTGTCCACATGCAGAAGATTGAATCTGGAACCCTGTCGTTCACCATTCACTAAATCTTAATGGATTAAAGAAGTAAATGTTAAAACAGAAACACCTAACCTGCTGGAAGACAAAATAGGCACAACTTCTGAAATCATAGGCATAGGCAGGGACTTCCTGAACAGAATCCTGGTTGCACAGGAAATAGTACCGAGAATCAACAAATGGGATCTTACCAAATTAAAAAGCTTCTGCACAGCAGAAGAGCCAACAGTGTGAAAAGACAACCTGCTGAATGGTAAAAACTTTTTGCCAGCTATTCCTCAAACAGAGGACGAATATCTAGAATACATAAAGAATTGAAAAAATTAGACACCCAATATAAAAGACCAATCAAAAACTGGGCAAGTGAAATGAATAGACACTTCACAGAAGGAGTACAAATGGCCAATAAATACATGAAGAAATGCTGGACATTGCTGGACATTTAAGAAATATAAAACAACACTGAGATTCCATCTTGCCCCAGAAAGAATGGCCTTCATCAAGAAATCAAACAACGAATGCTGGTGAGGCTGTGGGAGAAAAAGGAACCCTTCTATATTGTTGGTGGGAATGTAAACTACTACAATCTGTATGGAAATCAGTGTGGAGAGCCCTTAAAAAACTGAAACTAGAAATCCCATTTGACCCTACTATTCCCCTTCCAGGTATTTCCCAAAAGAGTTAAAGACATCATATTACAGTGATCCATACATACTTGTATTTTTAGCAGCACAATTCATAATAGCTAAATCTTGGAAGCAGCCTATATATCCATCAACAGATGAATGGATAAAGAAAATGTGGTATTTATGCACAATGATATACTATTCTACCACAGGAAATATAAATTTTAATCATTGGTAGGAAAATGGATGCACCGTAAGACCATAATGTTAAGTGAAATAAATCAGACCACAAGCTTAAATATCACATGGTTTCTCTTATATGAGAAACACAAAGTGTACATAAAGAGCAAAATAAAACATAGATAATAGGAAGCGGGGAGGTAAGTCTTTCTCAGGGGAGAGAGATCAGGAGATGGAGTGAGGGGAGAGGAAGTGGAGGGAAAGTGTAGGAAAAAAGTAATTAAGATGTATTGTGTGCATGTACCAACTGCATAGAAGGAATGTAAACGTTGTGTACTATAAACAGGTACTAGTAAAAAAATGAAAAAAGCTAGAAAAATGATTATAAAATAAACAACAATAAGAATAAGAAAGATATTCATCACTTCAGAGATTTCAAGAGTTTTCAGAGCTGTGTGCCAGGGAAAGGAGAGAATGATATCCCATTAGTCATAGGAAATCCACTCATTCAACGAGTGCTGAGTAAACTCCTGCCATACGCCATGAGGGGAATTCTGAGATGGACAAGATTCAGGGCTGGTGTTCTGGGAATTCATAGCTGGTGAAGGAGACAACCCGGTAGGGCAGGATGATAGGGAAGGATGACATCAAAGCCATCAGAAACACACCAGCGGACCACAGGAGCAGAGCAGAAGGGCAAGTCCACGCCGTTGGGAATCTAACAAGCTCCTCATGGGTGTAGAGAATGGATTTAGACAGGCTAAAAACAGGGTGCTCTTTTGGGAGTAGAGGATCTGATTAAAACCTGAAAATGGGCTGTGTCTCATTCCCGCTGGAGCTTTTAACTTAGTTTTCCTTCCTTCCCTCCAGCCTTTTTTTTTTTTTTTAAAATAGTTCTCCTTTAGAAAAATCAACCTTGCATAAGTGATACAGCTTTTTACCATCAAAGTCACTTTTTTAAAGCATACAATTCAGTGGTTTTCGATATACTCAAAGTTGTGCAACCATCATTGTACTCTAATTTTAGCATATTTTCCTTAGCTGCAAAAGCAGCTTTGTAGTCTTTAGCAGTCACTGCCAGCCCTGGGCAACCACTAGCCTATTTTTCATCCCTGTAGATCTTTCGCCTTTCCTGAAGATTTGCAAAGCTGTTATCACAGTAACTTTTAAAAAATAGACAGTATGGAAAAAGGAAGAAACTGCTCTACAGTATGGCATGGGGGAGAGAACACCGGGCTAAAAGCCAGAATACCTGCACTCTAGTCATTTAATAATATTGGCCTGGGGAAACTTTATTTGATCTTTTAGACTCTCACTTTTCTGACCTGCAGCGGTGGGGTAATAATGTCTATCTATCCCTGTCTCAAAAGGTTCTGGTGTGGGGGCTGGGGATTTAGCTCAGTGGGTAAAGTGTTTGCCTTGCAAGCACAAGGCCCTGAGTTCGATCCCCAGCACCAAAAAAAAAAAAAGGTTCTGGTGAGAGTATCAAAGAAGAAAATGCCCTGGAAGCGTTGTGCGTATCTAAGCATGCTGTGTCAATGTAAACCAATTTGTTTGTGTTGACGCCTCATCCCTTGAATCACCTCTAAAAATACGTCACTTCTTACACCAAAGACAGAGGAGAAAGCAGAATGGTCCCACGTTCACAGTTTCCCAGACAAATGGGGAGATAAATATCTGTTTTAGAATAAGGATTAAAAGTAATTCACTGGAAGATAAATGATGACGTAACTCTCTCCTATCTTTTGGCTCTCAGGAAATTCTAATTAATACGCTCATTCCCCTTTCTCCTGCAGGGCATTTCCATCAATCAGAAAGGGCAGATCTGAGTGTAAGAGTAAGCTTTTTATTGCTTCATCCAGGAGTGCAGAAGGAACTCTATTCCATGGCAGCATGAGTCCTTTTTTCTTTATGTGAGCTTAGAAGACTCGGAGCGGGTGTGAAATGTGAGATTTATTTTCTAACTGTGAAATTCAGCCTCCCGCAGAGAGACAGGCAGGACAGAGGCAGCCTGAGATTCTCAGAGTAAAGCACCTGAATCTGAGGAAGCGCATCCTGAAAACAGCTGGCCCTGAGTGTGAAGGTTCAGCTTCAGATAAACTAGTAAGAGTAGCCTCCATACTTGTCATATTTCTCTTTTACCTCAGCACTAGTGACATTGGGGCGAACCATCTTTTGTAGCAAGGAATCATCCCGCGCCGTAGTGTTTGGCATCAACTCTGGCCTGGTTCACAGATGTCAATAGTGCCCCCCCAGCCCTGGTATGACAACCAAAAATGTTCCCAGTCATGGCCCACTCACTCCTCGGGACAAAGTCACCCATCAAGGACCCCTACTCGAGTCTTTTCTCCCTTTGCTTGGAGCCCTAAGCATTTACCACATGGAAGACACTTGGCCATGCCCTTTATGCGCTTATGTAGATGCCTCTCAACATGTAATGTGCACAAGAATCACCTTGGGCGTCCCTTAAAACACGTATTCTGAGTCAGTAGTTTCGAAAAGGTCTTGAAATTTTGCATTTCTAACAATAGATGTTGTTGCTTCCGGCTCACGGACCACACTCGAGAGCAAGGCCCTTAGCTATAGCGTCCCTGCACCCTGTGGGAACTTCAGTTTACTTACGCAGGTGGCAGCTGACGTCAGATAAGTTGGCTTACTCCATTTGGAACCTAGGTCACTGCCTCCAAAGCCTTTGCTCATGGCCAGCAATCTCGGCTGACATTGGGCCCGTGTTGCTGGGTTCTTTCCTTGCTTCCTGTCTCAGGTTAATGGGCTATGAATGGATTATCTGAGCCTGAGCCCCGGGCACGTGTAGGCCTGGACTTTCTGTGTTCCATTATTCATTGTTAATGTGAGCGATTTCTGACCTGGGTAGGTATCCGGGGCCTGCAGAGGTGGAGTGCTGCCTTGTGCTCATGCCTCTGTTCCAGCCTGCCCCAGGACCAGCCCATTCACCGAATGGTTCTGCTGCTGCCCTGGGGCTCCCTTTCCCTCCCTGCTTCCTGCCCAAGCTGTCTGGATGTCTCGCCTTCCCCCCATCTATTGCCCCACACTCTTACCTGGGCTTTGTTCTGTCTCATCATTGCCTCTCAGCATCTTTTTCCCATAATGGGTAGGGATTTTTAGGAATGAGCTAGATCCTGAAGGGGGAGAGTGTGATAGGTCCCCACCTAGGCCCACTGGAAACAGAGGCTCACACTGGTGACTGTGGCAGTAAAGCAGCTGCTGGTGGGATTCTGCCAAGTGTTTTCCTTGTTTAGAAAACAGAACAGTATGTACCCTGAAGGGAGGGGGGCTGGTGCCAGGGAGCCCAGGCGGGTCTGATGAGGACCTCTGCCCAGTGTCCCCTGGTTCTTCTTTTTTCCCGAGATTGGGCAAGTCATCCTGGTCCTCACACCACATCCCCGCCCCCATTTCTCTTGCTGGACCCAGGTTTAGGGAAAGGCAGGTTGTGCAGGAGGGTAATTTACAGCAGAGCATGGCAAACTCCTGTAAAGGGCCAGACAGTGAATGGGTTACAATTTGCGGCCTTATAGGCTCAGACATAGCTGTGGCACAGAAGCAGCCAGAGATGATGCGTCAACAATGGGCATAGCTCTGTCTCAATGAAACTTTATTGATGGACACTGAAATCAAAATTCCACAACTTTTTGTCCTTCCTTCCTTCCTTGCTGTCCGTCTTTTTTTTCTCTTTCTTTTTTTTGAGACAAGGTTTTGCTCTCTGGTCCAGGCCAGTCTTGACTCACGGTCCTCCTGCTTCAGCCTCCTGAGTACTGGAATTACAGATATGTGATGCCATGTTGGGCAAATTTCACGTGTTTTTCAGGTGTTACGAATTATTGTTCTTTTGATTTTTTTTCCCTAGTCATTTAAAAGTGTAAAAACTGTCCTCAGGTCACAGGACCAAGCTCTCTGTAGGTTGGCAGCAGCAGGCTAGACTTGGCCTGTGTCTACAGGTCACCAGTCCTGATCCAGAGTCCAGCGCTTCCCAGGGACATGGTCAAATACTTACAGAACTGCTGGGTGAGACAAAGCCAGGCCTCTCTCCACTCTCCACTGGTCTTCTCAGTCTTTACTGCACTCCAGGGCGTGATGTGTTCCCAGGCGGGGCTGGCACACTCTGCCACACTAGGCTTCCCTCATGGACCCGGATTAGGATGCCCTTGTCTCCTGACTGGCAAGGCAAGCATCCCTCCCTACGCAGCTCCTTGGGAACACTGCTGCAGCCACGCCTTCCTTCTACAGGTGAGGAAACTGAGGCCTCTGTTCTGTGCCAGCTGGAGACACGGTCCCGTGTCCTGACTGTACCGGTGCTTCTGACACGCCACGCCACCCAGCTGGTCCAGCACGGTGAAAGCAGGCTCCCAGCTTTCCGCACATACTTCCCTATTCTCCCTGCTTTCTAGAACCTATTTTGGCCCAGTGACTAGCTCTAAGGCCCACTGGTTGCTGCCTGTCAGGAAACACTTCTAAAGTTCCTGAGGGACCGAAGGAGAGGTACTTAGGGGCGACCCTTAGCACCTGGGCTGCTAGTTCCTCACAAATAGGACATCATACTGAGTTATTCTGACAGGAGGAGACTGGCTTGCTCAGCACAGTAACTGTGTGTTTACATGCAGATTTTACGGCAGCTCCTCTGAGTTGCTTTTGCTTTTGTTCTTCGCACCTGTCCTCTGGGGGATGTAGGACAGATTTTTTTTTTTTTTAATTCTGATTGAACCTGGGGAGCCCTGAACTGCATTCTCAGCCCCTTTAAATTTTTTTATTTTGAGACAGGGTCTCACTAAGTTGCCTGGGCTGGCCTCACTCTTACAATCCTCTTGCCTTAGCCTCCCAAGTTGCTGGGGTTCAGATTTTTTTTCTTTTTAATTTTATAAATGTAGAAACCACCACTCAGGGAAGCTAGGAGATTTGGCTGTGATCACAAGGCAGTGTCAGGGTCTTGCCTCACCTCGGGGACTGCTTTCTGCCTTGCTCGTGGTCTGAAAGTGAGGGGTGACTCGGCAATGAAGTAATTCTCTGGGGAAGCGTGACCAATTTCCCTTTCTCCACCTCTCTCTTGTCCTCTGCCCCTCCCCCAGCCCCGTTATATACAAATCTCCCAGAAACCTTGCCTGCCTGCACACCTTTACCTTGACAACAACTTCCACAGCTGGGCAGATCCCCTCAGGACCGGCGTGTGGCGAGGGGCTGCCCTACTTTTCCCTTCTGTAGGAAGAACCAGCTCACTGCAGACAGCCAGACAGCCAGCGTTGACTGCAGGGCTTGAGGTGAGTGGTGAGGGGGTCCTGCGTCCTTTGCCCTGAAGCATTAGACTGTGCCCTGTTTGGGGCCTGGGGACTAGGGGCGATGGTGGAAGTCAACATTCTGAGCATCCTGTAAGGAGAAGACAGCATTGGATGAGGGGCTGCTTTCTCCAATTTAACCCCAAGAAGACTTTAGGCTGGGTGGAGGGATTAAGAGATCAAGAGGGAGGCTACAAAGCCCTCAGTGTCTGAAAGCACATGATGGGAGCACATTGATGGAGAGCAGAGGACGGTGGACCCTGGCCCAGGGCACCCCTTCCTTTTCCTGCTGTTGGCACTCATTCCAAAGCCGGTGCTCTGTGGCCTTTCTGTCCAGTATGGGGCAGGTGACATTTGCTCCTGGTGTGAGCCAGAGCCTGGAGCAGGAAAGCTCTTCAATCTTTGTGGAAGGAAGTAAGGGGAAAGGGGAAGGAGAGAGAAAGGAGGGAAGCAAAGAGGAAGGGAGAGAAGGAAGGGCCACAAAGGCCCTGGGAAGACATTCTCTGCGTGCAGTTATGATAAACAGGTAATAGTGCCGGGCTCCGCTGCTGGGAGGCCCTCCAGCACAGTTGCTCCCAACTGGCCCTTTAGAGAAGGTTTTAAAGGTGATTCATCCAGAGCTCTGATTCCTCCCTCTGGTTTAGGTACTCAGAAAGTCACTTCTCAGAACTGAGTGAGTCTGTCTGCTGAGGTGGCAGTGTGACCATTCCTGCCTCCTGTGCACCCCCGTGGGCCAGGGTGAACCCTTCAGTGCCCTCGTGATGAGCAATCAGGCCTGGCCGGCTCCAGGAGCTGAAGTAGACCTGCCTGGGGACTTCGGACAGAACTCAGACAAGCTCATGTCCAGGGACGCGGTCTCTCCCGAGGTCGGGCTCGCCTGGATGTGTTCTCCGGCACATTAGAACCCCCGTTCTTCCCTCTGCCTGGTTACATTCTGACAAACAGGCTGGACACAAGGGAGAGCTGTAATGGAGAGGAAGGAGGAGGGGCAGACGGGGAGATGGCGAGATCGGTGGGTACGAGATAGAGGGGCAGAGAGATCCTTGCCTACCCCAATGCACCCCAGCAAGGCCACAGGATTGCAACAGTCTAGCCTGGAGCCCCCCTACACACACACACACACACACACACACACACACACACACACACACACATCTTAGTCCATTTTCTGTTGCTCTAATAGAGTATTTGACACTCGGTTATGTATAAAGAAAAGATGTTATGGTCTCACATTTTTGAAGGCTGGCAAGTTCAAGATTGGGTTGGCCACATCTGCTGATGTCCTTGTAGGGGGAGACTGCGGAGTCCCACATTGAAGAAGGACATCACATGGCGAAAGGAGGGCTTATATGTCACAACTCAAACTGGCTTTTATGACACAACTGCTTTCAAGATAACCCGTTAATCAACCCGTCAATCCATGAGTGGATTAATTCGTTCCTGAGGATTCAGGACTTAATCACTTCTTAAAAGTCCTACCCAGTCCTAGCTCTCCGTTTGTCACAATAGGGATCAGATTTTCACATGAGTGTTGGTGGGGACAGTCACAGCACAGCGTGACCCTAGACTCAGGGGACAGGGCTTTGTGGTAGGGTGCACTACTCCCGTCAGTGGCCTCCCTCTCTCTCAGCCATTCCTTTGCTACAGATGGGCTCTTGGCCCCGGACAGCTGCTTTCCCCCGCCTGAGTCTGATCGTGCTTCTCTGGAGCCAGCTGGCCAGGCTCCAGGGTCATGAGTTCCAATTTGGACCATGCCGAGTGGAGGGAGTTTCTCTTCCAAGACTGTGGGAGGCCTTCTGGACCATGAAGGACACTGTGGTGAGTAGAGTGTGGATCTGCACCTAGACATGGTGGGGGTGCTTTGGAGGAGGGCAGAGGACTGGGTTTTTTTGACTAGGAAGCCTTTCAACTTGCTGATCACTTTCCTACAGAAGAACTCTGGGAGGTCAAGAGACATCACAGCCTCGTGTGTAACACAAGGAAACCAAGACTCAGAGAGATCTGTCAGCCCTTAGTAAAATAAACAGCCCAAGGGAAATGAAGAAATGTTGATTCGTCCAGCCTTCATCCTGGATGGACTCTGGCTGTTTGTTCGTTCAAGCACTAGAATGTGTGGTTGGGGTGCAGAGGGAGCTCCCAGGGTGAAGGCAGCCTCCAGGCACAGCCCTCCACTGCCAGGCCCCCCTCCTCACCAGGAACAACACGAGGAGGTGAACCCATCCCTTCAGGTTTGGTTTCCTCCTGCCTCAGATGATCAAAGAGATCAGAAAGGTCCCTCACCAAGCCTGTATTCTGGCCCTAAGAACACTTGCCTGGGATTCCATCCACCACTGGGAAGCTGGTTTTCTATAGGTAGGACCTATACCCACTTCCCTGGGGCAGCTCAGCATGGCCCTCCTGGGTCCTCCTTTGGTCCCTCTGGCCTGTGGGGTCTCACACACTAGACAGATTCGTGGACCAGGGAAGCAGCCCATTTGCAGGACTGGCTTCCGTGTGGACCCCTCACCTGAAGACATCTTTTCTCTCTGTCCCCAAAGCAAGCTCAGGATAACATCACGAGTGTCCGGCTACTGCGGCGAGAGGTCTTGCAGAGTGTCTCGGTAAGCAGATGGTGGGAAAGGCCGCCCCTCCCTCTGCGAGCTGGTGGGAGCCTTCTGCCCTGGGCCGGCCCTACACAGGACAGGGCTGCGCATGAGCCAGGGCAGTTTGTACCCAGGATTATGGGGAGGGGTGGGGACTGAGGCTTCTAAACATCTTTCTCCACTGAGCCAGAAACTTGCCATCAATCTTTATTTTTCTTTACTTATATAAACATGATGGACATCTGCTCAGGTAAATCCTGTCTTCTGCCTCCATTCTTGTCTCTCTCACCCATCACCGTCTGCTCATTTCCCAGTGAGTCAGTCAGTGAACACTAATGTACTGAGCTCTGATCCTTGAGAGGTTCCATGCCTCAGGAACCAAGGGGCTAGAGTGCAGTCGCTGCATTCAAGGACATCAGTTTTCTTATTTCTTCTCCTTCCTGTCAGTTTTCTGCCTACTCTCAACTACAAAGTCCAAGTCTAGTGCCTGCAGGCTCCATCGCCTCCCTATATTAGAGAGGCTGTGTGGTGTCGAAGAAAGGGCCAGACAGGGAGCCAGAAGTCCTGGGGGCCAGGCTTGTGGCACCAACCAATGACTGTGTGACCTTGGCAGGTCACCTCTTCTGGTGGGCTGGTCCCTCTGTGTAACACCTCTGTTCTCTGGGGCTCCTTCCAATCTCGAGCTCATCTTTGTCCACCGGAAGCCCTGCCCATCCTGTCCTGTGCTTCTCCTGCCTCGGACTGCATGTGGGCTGTCCCTCTGGAGCTGGGCGAGCAGGGCCTCAGCTTGGCGGTGACCCAGACCTTTCCCCAGGATGCCGAGAGCTGTCACCTCATCCATGACCTGCTCAAGTTCTACTTGAACACTGTTTTTAAAAACTACCACCGCAAAGTTGCTGAATTCAAGATGCAGCCCTCATTCTCTACCCTGGCCAACAATTTTCTTTTCATCATGTCAAGACTTGAACCCAGCGTAAGCAGAAGAAAGCCAGGACCAGAAGAAGCCTGGGAAATGGTGTGTTTTGGGAATATCCCTCTCCCCCGCCTTATGCTGTCCTGGCTTTTATTTCTCAACAAGGAATTGTGGGTGCCACGGAAATGTGTTCTGGCTTCAGGTCTAGGTCTGCTTCTAATCAGCGGTGTGACATTTTGCAAGGTGCTCAGCCTCTGTGGGCTTCAGTTTTATCATCTGTGGAATGGGTGTCTGGAAGGACTGCATCGGTTATTTTGAAGACACAGGAGTCATCTCTGCCCTCTCAGGCTTGGGAGCCCCTGTAGCATCACTAGGAGTGTGAGGGAGTCACCTCTAATCCTAACTCTTGGCACAACTTTTTATTTTCTGTTATCCAGCAGAAAAATGAGACGTTGCCTACTAGTGACAATGCACGTAGGTGTTTCTTGCTGTTCAAGAGAGCATTCAAACAGGTAAGGCCAGGCGCTGGAGGGTTGCCCACCCAATGGGGACAGGCCAGCTTGGGCTGCCACACGAGCACATCACAGACCCTCGTGCAGAATTCAGTGTAGGTGACTCCAACAGACTCACCCTGAACCGCCTGACACAGCAGGAGGGCAGATACATTTGCATCAGTTAGCATATGCTTTCCATAAGCACCACAATCCAAATGGTCTTTTTCTCTGCTAGTTTTCGTGTTCAAATGCTATACTATCAATATGGGAAATTTTATTCTCTTTTCTTAAAATAAACCACCCAGGAAATTCCAAATCTCATCCCTAGCACTCAACCACCCTTATATAAAAGAAATCATATATGATTTCGATCACTTTTTGGAGGAAGAGCTACAACATATAAACATATGATGCTGAGCAAAAAAACATCTGACAGGAAGCGGCCACCTGGGTGCATGGTGGACTCGGGCCAGGCCCTGGCTGCCTCGGGCTGCCCTCCGTGGTCGGTGTTAGGGGAGCCACGTGCTTTTCCCTCTTCCTGCTGATGCTCACTGGCCTTTGTCTTCACCCGGAAGCAGACACACACAGATGGGGACAAGCTATGGGCAGGCAAGCCCCTCAGCAGCCGCTCCCTAGATGGCCTAGCCTGTGATGAGGGCCCAGGCAGGAACTGGAAAGGAACCTGGTCTCTGAGCAAACACTGATCTCCAAACCTCCTTCCCCTGCAGCTGGACATTGAAGCGGCTCTGACCAAAGCCGTGGGGGAAGTGGACATTCTCCTGACCTGGATGGGGAAATTCTACCGGCTCTGAATGCCTCGCCCATGTTTGTGCTCCTTGTCATTTCAAACACGTGTTCCTTCCTGGCTGTTCTCGGGCATGTCACACCCTGGGCCATGGGTCCCCTCGTTGGCCAGGTCCATCTTCCAAGACCCCACATTGCAGCAGCCCATACAACACTCACGGAAGGCTCCTCAGGATGCTGTGAATGATCTACAAAGTGACTCCTCGTATTTATTACAACCCTATTTAATTTCTGTCATTATTTTAACTGAAGTTTTATTTATTTGTGAGACTGCAGCAGAATATAGTGTCCCATGCTTCTTTTTTGTTGCCAACAATCCTGGTTAGAATGTGGGGCAGTGCTCAGTAAATACTTAATAAATTGGATGATTTTGGTCTGTCTTTGGATTGGGGAGGAACAACAAGGCTCACCAGAATATGAAATTGAACTTTAGTGCATGGAAATCAGTTATCTGCAGGGGCAGAGCTCTGGGGTAGAATGAGGGACATCAGTGTGAAAAGTAAATGATAAAAGACAATGTGTAGATGCAAGTGCCCAGCACAAGGCAGGTTCCCACGGAGCTCCTTGAGGCTCGTCCCCTCCGGCCCACTCCACCTTTCCTTCTTCGTGGGTACTCTCCTGTGCCGTCTGGAACAGCGGCAGGGTCAAGCTGGCCTTGCTGATGTCACTGGACCTGGATGTCCCATCTCCTCTGTGATGACAGTCCTTGCTAATAAAAGGAACCTCAGTTCAGTCCTGGCACATTTCCTTTCCGTTTCTGGACCAGCCTGGGAGACTATGCTGTATATCCAGGAAAGGTCTTTCCAATGGCTAGAGCAAGGATCTGCAGCCTCAAACTCCAGCTGCACTTTGTAGTCGACATCGATCCAAAGGTAATATCTAACTATGACCTTGCTTCAAAAGCTTAAGAGAAAAAGTATGTGGGGGAGGTAGGATGTGTCTTCCTCCATGACACTCCGACCTCCAGGAGCCCCCTGCTGCGTTCCTTCCTCGCCTTTCTATGTGTTACCTGGAACTGGCAAAGAGACGAGGTGCACTTCTGAAAGCTGAGAGAAGTAATGGTTTGGGATAGCTAAAGTAGATTAAAGTTAAGATAAACGCACAAATATCAGTGCTAGGATGTGGAAGAAGGACGAGGAGATGGCAAAGCCTATGTCTAAAAGAGGGGAGTTGCCGGGGTCAGGGTGTGTATCTGCAGCAGAAGCATGAGAGTAAAGGAGCCCCCCTATATCACTAACACTAACAAGCTTGGTTCTGGAAATCCGGGATACATCATCACATTACAGTCAATTGCCCTTACCATATAGGACTCGAGACAGATAAGTAGAAGCTTACTCGTCAGTGCCAGCCTTCATATCAGGGCGAAGAGATTCCCAGGGTGTTTTATACCAGGCCCTTCCCAGCGTGCGGTGCTGAGGTGTATTCTCATCACGCTCCCCTGAGGCCTTCTGTTTGTGTGACGGGCAAGCCTGGGAGGGGCTGCCGCCGCCTACACTCCAGCCAGATGGCACAGGCTGTAGCGCCAAGGCAGCGAAGACCCCAAGACCTGAGACACCAGTGTGACACCCTCAAATCTCACAGCCTGCTGAAACAGCTTGGAGAAGGAGCGGGTGGTAGGGAGACAAACGCTCTGCCTGCCCGCAGCCTACGTGATGAACATGGTGCAGATGTGCACAAGGTTGGCTGGGGGCAGCGCTATGGTCAGAGCACAGCCAGATGTACATGAGTGCTGAGACGGGGGACGGGCGCAGGACATGCGTGGTGACAAGGTGTCTGCTAAGAGATGGGCACTGGAATTCAGTAGACAGACAGGACTCATTGGTGCCATGGTCTGGGTCCAAGAAGACAGCTGGGAAGGTGGGTCAGGCTGGGGATGTTGATGTAGTCGTCTGAGTCAGTGTCCTCCCTCTTGGCAGCAGGCTGGTGGAAGATGGTCACATATTCGCAGCTGGGCTTCAGCGACGGGACATGAAGCCAGGGAGTTTCTGGTACCTGGAAACGCCAAAGAAGCATCACTGAATCGGGGTGTGTGATTTTAGCAGCCCTCCAGGTGGGTTTCTGCAGCAGGACTTGCGGGCCGGGGGGAGGTTCCTGAGTTTCAGAAGGCCAAGGTGAGGGGGCGGCTGAGTCCCACCCAGCAGACCGGCTCCGGGGATTTTCAGGGTAGTGCCTCAGCCCAGATAACTGGAAAATACTTGGACACAATGTAGGCCGGAAATGCTGGAAATGCCTGAAATGGGGCTCAGACGGCAGTGGCAAGGCGCAGGTGTGGAGACCGGGCCACACAGGAGTCCCCTCAGGGATGAGACACTGTGACTTGTGGGATAAATATGCATTTTCCAAGGGAGGTGTTCAGAGGCAGGCTGAGTCACAGCTTAGACCTCTGTAAGGGCCTGAGAGGCTGTGACGTGGCGTGACGAAGGTGGTACATTCCAGAAAGGGGCCTGGAGGTGAAGAGGAGGAGGGAGACTTGGGGCCACGTGGGCACTGAGGCGCTTTTCTTTCCTAGACAGACCCTTCAGGCTCGGCTACTTTTAGGATGGTCAGTTCTAAAAGGACAGTGCTGTGGCAAGGACCAACACGGCACAAGCACTGTAATACGCAGGGAGAAGCAAAGCAGGGACTCTGGTTACATATTTATTTATTTGTGTTTTTTGGAGACGGGGTCTCACTATGTGGCCCGGGCTGGTCTTGAAGTTACCATCCTCCTGCCTCCCCTCCTGCATGTTAGGATTACAGGTTTGTGCCACCATGCCGAGCTTCTGATTTTTTTTTTTCTTTTTTTCTGTACTGGGGATTGAACCAGGACCTTTGCCCAGAGCTACATCTCCAGCATGCTTTCTTTATTCTTCATTTTGAGATAGGGTCTTGCTAAGTGGCTAAGTTGCCCGGGCTGGGCTCAAACTTGTGATCCTCCTGCCTCAGCTCCCCAGAGTGCTGACGGCACAGGTGTGCGCCCTCATGCCTGCCTTCTGATCAAGTATTTAAACACTAAGAACTAGAAGTGCCCTCGCACAGTAGGGACTCAGTGAGCGCTCACCAGCAGCAACGTTTTTGTTTGGAACTCGGTAAAAGAGGGAAGCAGTCAGCACCTTCCTTCAAAAAGCTATCTCCCCCTGCCTGTTAGGTTAGTTCATCACTTGAGATTAATTTATTTGGCTTAAAAAATGAAAACACTTCCTTTGATGGTTACAACAAGCAGCCATTAAGCATACATACACTTTGCTGTGAATTTCTTCCAAGATTTTTGTCCCAGTAGTGGGAATGGGAGTCTCAAGTGGGGAGGCAGGGAAGGTCTTGAGCCAGGACAGCCCCCTGTGATTCCAGGGGAGCTGGAGGAAGAGGCTGTGGATGGGTACAGTTGCAGGCAAACACCAAACTCGGAAGGGCAGCAAACCTTCTCCGGCTGTGGGGGTGGCGGGGAGGTGAGCTCCCCAGCAGGAGGTGGCCTGGCCGAGCTGAGTCTCACTCTTCAGAAAGGCACAGGGTTTGCAGCCTCTCTTGAAGGGAGGTGATGCCCCGGATTTTAAAGCAGGAGCTTTCTCTTTCTCCCTCCCCAAGGGCTGGAATGTGGGCTTGGTGCTGGGAACTGAGTACAGACCTCAGGCCGGGCAAGGCTCCAGGAGAGGTGGAGCGAGGAGTCCCGGATGACCTCGTGGCACCTCAGGTACCTTTTCCCGCCCCTCTGAGCCTGCCATGGCCCGACCTTGTGTTTCAGGGTCCTCTGCATTCGCTTATCTACACTCTAACTGAAACGCGGATATTTGCGACTTTCGGCTTTTATCCTCCACCCCGCGTCTCCTTCCTGAAACCAGCAGTGTGGCCACCGTGGGGCACTTCGGAGGCTAGCTAATTCCCTCTCCTTCACTTGGAAAATATCTTGCTGGATACTTTCCAGGCCTTTCACCCGATGGACGCTGGAGTTCCCGGGGTCCACACCTGGCTTCGTCAGTCTCCTCACCGCGGAACTGAATCTTGTCCGCATCTCTGCCAGGTCGCCCTCTAGGTCCACCCTGACTGCCCCGGGGAGGGGCGAACGAGCTCCGCTAATCTCAAGGGTTGGCAGGAAGTTCTCCCTCCCTCGGATTGAAGTGAAACCGGGCAACGTCCCTCCCCTCAGGACCTCCCCGAGATCTAACCTCCCCCACGGGACCGCCCGTGGTGCGAAAGCGGGTTGACCATCTCTCACTCCAAGCACCCGCATCCAGCACCCATTTATCCCGCGAGAAACGCTTGGCTACCAACCAAGGTTGCCGCGACTCCCCGGAAAAGAGGGAAGGGACGCGCGGGGCGGGGCCGCGGCTGCGGGTCACGGCGGGGCGGGCTCACCTGCTGTCGGGCGGAGGGCGCGGAGGGTCCGGGCTCGGGAGGCGGGGCCTCGCCGGCGCCTGCAGGACGGAGCGGGGTGAGGGCGGGCCGGAGCGGGAGCCTCGCCGGCGCGCCCCCCGCGCCCCTCCTCTGCGCCCGCGCCCCGCGCCCGAGTGGCTCACCCGCGGCGGCCTCCGGAGCGCGGCGCGGGCAGGCGCTGTACACGTTGCTCTGGGAGCGCGGCCGCTGCCCCGCGCGGGGCTGTCGCGACCCGGGCCGCCCCGAGGCCTCCAGCGCGCGCATCCTCACCCCCAGTCGGCGGATCCGCCTGGAGAAGGCTGCTCCACAGCCGCAGGGAGGGAGAAGAAAACGGCATCAGAAGCCCGCGGCCACCCGCCTGCCCCGCGCCGTGAAGGCTGCCCCTCCCCGAGGTCTGCAGTGTCCGACCCGCGCGTGGCCCAGGTGTGCAGGTGGCCCAGGAGTGCAGCGCTTGGGACCAGCCTTGCGCTCCGCGGAAGGCTGAAGCGCCCAGGCCGCCCCGCTCCTCGTCCCCGTGTCCAGCCCACCGACTCACACCCTACTTCCCTGCACCCCGGGCGCTCATCGAGATCTCCCTGGGTCCCCTGCAGTCCGAGGGGTCTCTGAGCGCTCTCCGTGCGGCCGAGTCCGGCGCTCACCCCGCCTCCTCTGAATCGCTCTTCTTATCAGCAGCCCCAGCAGGGCCATCAGCAGAAGGCCCAGGACGCTGGGGATCAGGAGGATGTGAAAGCCTTCGTCTTCCGTCCCGGACTGGGAGCTGGGGTTGGATGCCCTGGAGAGGGAAGGAAAAGGAGAGACGGAGGAAAAGAAGGCTAGGTGGGAACATAGGCTTCAAGAAGCGCTCTTGAGTGGCCAGCTTTTTGGAGGCAGTTCTCAGATTTATCCCGGGAAGCTCGGGTCCAAATTCCGGTTCTGCCCTTCACCGTCCAAATGATATCTACCAAGTCTGACTTCTATAAGTCTTATTTCCCCATAAAACCTTTTCACAGGACTGTTCGGGAGACGAAATTAGAAGGGATGCAATGTACTTGGCCTGCTAGCACGGTGCATTCTGCTCCTTGGTCTATCACGATTTCTGCAAATGCTAAATGAGCTAGTTTCTTGGAACTGTGGAAAATAGGAATTTTTTTCCTCTTTCTTTCTGAGTGCTCCCAAATGCACAGGAAGTCTCCCTCCATTTCTTCTACATTCTGAAATCTTACTTTTCTGGAGAGATAGTGCCCAACTCCTGTTTTCTCCAATCATAGTAAGCCAGAATCAAAAATTTTCCTGCTGTGTTCCCAATTCTTGTGTTCATGCCCATTACAAGCCTCATCACAGACTTGCATTAGTAAGACCTAGATATTACATATTTCAATCTTTTTAACATCTTGCGGACATAGCACAGGGCCTGGCACATAGTTGAGACTGAGAGTACATTGGTTAAATTTTCTTTTTCTGTTGTAGGTCCATGTGATTTACCAAAACAAGAATCAGAATCCTGGTTCTTTCTGAAACCACTTACCTCTCATGGCCTCAGATTTCCCATCTCTAGAATTCAAATGATAATAGAGGTCCCTTTCCTCATTGACCTAGAGTACTTGTGTTTGCTTAGGCAAAAAGAATGACTATTAGGAGGGGGTTTTCTCAGGCATGTGCTATAATGCTGCCACCTAGTGGTCCATTGCTGTACCTCCCTGGACCGGGCCCCCTCTCTAGCCAAGTGGTGTGCCTAGCGATGCGGAATAGGTCACCTGTGTAATTTGAAAATGCACGGTGCCCCTTAGAAAAGTAAAAGGGAACAGGTGAAAACAGTTTGACAATTAATTTTACTCTCATTTATTTCTTCCCCATCAAAACAAATTTGAATGAATCTGAGTGAAAGGCTTGAATTTCACTTCTTTCTGCAAGGTCAAGGCTGGAACTCAGACAGGTGTGTTCTCTCTCAAGTGGGGTAAACAAATTAAGGCCTCTGCTCACAAGTAGTGTATTTCACATCTGCCTCCTGGAGACAAAGCCAAGAAAGGTCCCCCGTAGTGGGCACTGCTGGAAGGTTTCAGGGGTCCCTCGCTCCTGCCTACTTTCTGGGCGCTAGCTCGTCGTGGTGGGCAGAGGCTCTTACCTTTGCCTGTGTAGCCAGGCGTGGTGCTTGTAACTGGCTTCCTGGGGCCTGTACACGCCCTCCTGAGCTGAGATCTTTGAGGCTGTGGTGGACGGCAGAAGTGTCGGGGGCTTGGCAGCTGCTGCTGAAGATACTCTGGAAGTTTGAGGTCGGTGGGTTGTTAGAGTGGTGGTGGAGGAGTTGGGGACCGGAGGGGCCTCAGTCCTTTGATCTGGCGTAGCAACTGCAAAAGATGGCAGGGAAAAGTTACCCTTCTTATATACGGTGCTCCAGCAGGGCCAGACCACCATCTCTTTCCTCAATATCCACTTCCCTTTTTTTGCCCAGGCTATTTTCTTGCCAGAAATGCCTCCATAGCACTCCATTGCTGCCTAATCAGTTTCATGTGTAGTTGCCTCAAATGCCATTTCCTCCAGGAAGCCTTCCCTGACTTCCCAGACAAAAGAGCTTACCCTCCTCTGAGCAGGGGGGAAAACCTTTACCACTGTGTCTTGTGCTGTGTTTGTGTGTTTATCTGTTCTCCTCATCTCACACCTCTCAGTCACAACAATGGCTCTATGACTTTGTTACACTTGCATGCTCGGTGGCACCCAGCAGGGTCTCCTACTGCAATAAAGTTCACTTAATGTTATCAACTTCATAGGCTATCTGTGAGGACGTGAGAGAAATATTGCAGGTCAAAATGCACTAAAGCTGGAAAATGATCCTGCCACATAAAATTGTTGTTAGTATAATAATCAGTCCTCTTTTATTGCACAATAGAGTTGGAAAAACTGCTAGATGCCAGCAGGTAGAAGACAGCCTTGTGGGTAGCAGGAGGCATGATGACTTTCAGCTAGGAATCATTAGCCCAGCCTTGGTGTCTGCGGTCATTCATAAAAAGAGCTATATTTTGTGAATGGAGCCTAAATGGCATAACTTGTGGTGCCCCCTGGTGGTAGTAATGTGTAAACTCTACCTTGAAAGCAGGGTCCTGGCTGTAGTATAGGCTTGAAGGATATGGAAGGCAGACCTGAGTGAGGGAGGTCCCCTCTCAGGGTATGGGAATACACATCCGAGACTCAGTTCTGCTCTGCCAGCCACTCTGTGAGTGGCATATACACTCCTGCATTTTGACAACACCATAGCGTCTCCCCCACACCCCCCCTTCTTTGGCGCACTGACCTTTGGGTATGAATTCGGGAGACCAGGCATTTGCAATTCTCTGAAACCATTCGGGCATCTGCTGCTGCAGAAGTTTATGAAGCCATTTCTGAGACTCAGGCATCTGCTCCTCTTCCCAGAATGGCTCATAGTCTACTGGAAGCAAGAGAAGTACATTGGAGTTGCTGTAGGGGGAGACCGGGTCTGGGAAGGGATGTGGGTGTGAGTAGAAGGGACTCCACTATGGTGGATGGCAATGAGAGGATGAAGGGAGGCTACACTGGGAGGAACAGAACAGGAACTGGACTTGGGCTCCCTGAAGGAAATACTCTTTCCCACCAGCCCAGCCCACATTCCCTGCTAAGCCATCAGAGACTACCGGGATTGTAGGTTGTTGGCTCAGTACAGCACTTGAGGAGGAAGTCACTGGAGAAGAGGAGAAAGGTGGGCTTGGAGAGAAATAAAGGACCGGACCACACAGTGACAAATCTGGCCTATAAATGTGGCTTGCTTCGTCTCTGCTATTTCTCATGAGACAATGACAGAGGACAATTATATCATTTGCTTCCAGTTTCCTCCAGTCATACAGCCTGTCCACAAGCTCCTGCCACCCTCTTCCCTCACCCCCTGGATAGGATGGGCAGCACCAGGGCAGCACCCGTCTTATTCCTTTTATCCACTGTGTGTAGAAAGTTCCATGGACGAGGAGGTTAGTAGATTATGCAGTTCAAACATGTACATGCCAATTGTTACTGGACTGGCTGATATGGCAATAGCACTGGGGACTGTCACGGTTAGGTGATTGTCTTACTCCTGAATGGAAATCTTTTCTGGATAGGCTGAACAGCTGGGTGACCTACCGCTGTGGACATTCAAGGTGACTTTCTGGGTCTTTCCCCTCTCTGTGTACATGCCCAGTCCGCAGGCGTAGACCCCACTGTCACTCTCAGTCAGCTCTGTCATCTCCACCAGGAACAGATTCCTGTCTGAACACGGCTGCAGGATGACTCGGTGCCTGTATTCCTCCTTGACAAAGTTGTTGGACACCACAGTAGCACAGATCCCAGACTTAGTCATCTGTCGGCACAGATACATCCGCACTTGTGTTTCTCCAGGAAGCGGACACTCGATGACGACCGATCCGCCCACCACTCCATCCAGATTTACTTCTGGGAGGGTCTTCAGAGCCCCAGATACTGCAGAGAGAGGGGGTGATGTAGAGCACACTCCGTTCTCACCGTCGGTTAACTCTGAGTTACAGCCCAGCAGTGATTCGTGCCCACGGCCTCAGCTTCTTCCCATGCTCCACCCTAGTCACAGTCTCAGCCGGTTCTATGCCCATCCCCAGCCCTATTCCTCAGCCTGCACTTAGCCCTAGTCTCCAGCCTCATCACCAGACCTGAACCCTGAAGGACCCAGACACCGCCTCCCGAGAATACCCCTTTCAAGGAGAAATAATATGCCTTGGGGACCCTGAACAGCACATAACTCTCAGCGACTTCTTTTGCACGGAGTCGGGAGGCGTGTACACTGTGCTGCGGGGAGCTGTCCTTCTTAGTTTTGTTTTGCCCACGTCCATCCAGCCAACCATTCATCCCAACGGTTCTCTATGTTAAATCACTCAGCAAGGGTTTCTCGCGTCACTTTCTTGTCATCCTCCCCTCACAGAACAGATCATTTAGTGAGCAATAACAAAAGACAGCCAACGTGGCGCAGCAATGTACTAAATCCCATGACAGAGAGCGCACAGGGTCCCCTGGAGAAAGCGAGACGGGCCTCTGATTCCGCTGTGGTGGGGGACGGTGTTGTTAGAGGGAGTGAAGTCCAGGCTGTGACCTGAGGACTAAGAATGATGATGTTTGTTATGGAGAGAAAGCGAGAGTGTGCATAAGAGTGAGCGCATGCGTGTGTGGGTGCGAACACTTTGCACTTGTGTTGGGGAGGGATACGGGATGTGGGTTGCAAGCCCTTGACGTCAAAAAACTTATGTTTTGGGTGACAGAAGGCAGGTCGAGTGGAGCTCAGCTTCAGGACAGGGTAGGGACATGGATAGTTAAATGTCAGCCGAGTAGGGTCCAATAAGTGGCTGCAAATTTCTGGGAAGAAAGTTCATAGGGTAAAGTGTGTGTGTGTGTGTGTGTGTGTGTGTGTGTGTGTGTGTGTGTGTGTGTTGGGTGAAACTAAGGGGCTGGGGTAGAGGAGAGGGGAGTCTTTCAGATAGCAAGAACAGTCCTCATAAAGGCAAAGGTTCAAGAGAGAACAAGAGGTCTGCGGGCAGAGAAAAGGCTGTGACTTACTGAGAGGCATCCACAGACCACATGTTTGGAACACCTCCAGCAAGTTCTGTCAAACGAGAATCAAGGACAGTATTGGGAGGACAGAGGGCCTTGGATCAGGACATTCAGGTAAATGGAAGAATGTGGACCAGGATACAGAGGTGGAAACAATCATGGAGGCAAAGATTGGGGCTAGGGGAGGGTGGAGAGGAGCCAGAAAGTAGTCTCCACAGGAGCATGTTGCCATCGAAAAGTGTAGGCAATGTTAGTGTGGTGAGAGGGCTCAGCCAAGAAAACGCTCACATGCAAAATCCAGCACTGGTATCCACCGGGAACTGAGCCACCAGGTAGCCTCACTGCTGGAATGAGGCGACAGAAGGATGATCTATTCACAAAGTCCCAACCAAAGGACAAGGATGAAGCTGGGGTGGGGGAATCGCCCTGTGCGCTAGACAGCCCACACCTGCATGGAAAGCTGCTTGTGAGGGGGAAGCGTGTGACTGTTTTTGAATGACGCTAACCCACCAGAAGGGGTGGGGAAGTGAATCTGCTTTCCTGAGGGCAAGACAGAGCAGAGAGGGAGGGGGGATCATCGCCTGTGCAGTCACTTGCAGCGGGCCCCGTTCTGCTGAGGGCTGGGCATTTGGTGAAGCCCTAGCTTGCTCGCTGGGATCTTCATTGCCTACACACCAGATGGACGAAGCCCAAGCAAAGCTGCAAACACTGTGCTTGGGTCGACCAGAGAGTGCAAGTTGGCACTAGGAAGATGCCCCGATCCCAAGAAAAAGTAACCAGCTCACTTTGGCGTTCGCACTAGCTTCTAACTCTTACTGAAGACTTAGAAAAGCAGATCTCCAAAACCGAGGAGAGGTAGCTATGATCGCCTGGTTTAGAATTCCAAAATGGCTCAGTGTATATGGGAGTCATTTGAGGGGAGCTCGCTAAGATAAAGCAGGCCTGGCCCTGCCCTGAGCCACGGTCTTGCTGCTGGCTAGAGTGAATGCAGGCGCCCCGGTGCCCTTGCATTTCTGCAATCCTGGATTGTATAACTACATAGGGAAGCAAGCTGTTTAATATTCATATTTCAGAAAGGCTATGAAGCAAGTGGTTTTCATGTCTACATTGGTCACTAGAGTTTTAATGGTAATGGTAAGGGAGAGGGAGATACTGGTTTAAACAGTCACATATATAATTGGATTAAAAATTGTGATAAAAAATATGGTGAATATTAAAAAGAGTTTAAGTGTATTACAGTAAAAGACACAGTAAAATCCCTCCCTGCACTGTTCTTGCCTCTTTCCGAAGCAGGTCTGGGAGTCCTTTTTTGTGTCTTTAGTTGTGCTGTTGTGGCTGCCTGCGTGTCCTAAATCTATTCAAAATATTTACCTTTCATGGTCATTTTGACTTCGGGGAAGAGCCAGAAGTTATACAGTGCCAGAACCAGTGAATAAAGAGGATGAGGACACACTGGAATGTTTTTATTTGACAAAAATTGCTGTAAATGTTTCGAATTGATTCAGGACATCAAGGAAGCCATGAGAAGACGCTCCAGAAAGAGGACTTCCAGAATTGCTTCAGAAAGTGACAAGAATGAGGGGTCAAGTGTGTTTGAGACGAGGGGGAGTATTTTGAGGGAGATTAGTGGCTGTGGGCCTACTATAATAAATATTTATGTTTAAACATTCACTGTATTTTCCAAACACCCCGTGAAACATGAAAAACACCCTACTATCTTCATAGTGCAGAATAAGGTGAAGGTCCTCAGGGCCCTGGTGGCTGGGGCTGCTCTGACGATAGATTCTGGCTGCCTCTTTGCAGCAGCTAATTTCTGGGTGCGAGTGTGGATGGAGTAGGCCCTAATTAACGCACTCGGGGGCAGGATGTTGGGAAGAGAAGAGCTGGCCGAGTCGTTCTTACATTTATCAAAAAGGGCATGGAATTTTTCAAATCTTTTTAGATGCGTGAGGATCATCCCTCTTGGCTTCTCCCTTCCAAGAGGGAGACTGCCTACCCTCTGTCCTGCCTCTTCTCACAGGCCCATCCCTCCTTCTAGCTCAAGGACCTGCCCCTCTTCCACCTCAGACTTCCACCTGCAGTGACTGCTCCCCTCTGAGGGCTGCTGTAAGCATGCACCTAGGACCTCACGTCCCACCTCTAACCTTTGCCTTCCCTGCCACCCGCCACCCGCCACCTCACTGTTCGTTCTCTGTCTCAAATGGACCATCAGAGTCGCTCAATCCAATTCACTGCCACACCTCCAAGTTCTCTACGGTCTACTCCTGGCAGAATTCTGCCTCTACCATCCCACCGAACCTGCTCATATCAAGGTCACCAGCGCCATCCTTCAGTGGTCCTTCAGTGGTCATCGTTTGCCTACATCTTATACCCTGTCCCCTCGGCAGCAACAACAGACCTGAGCTGCCACTGTGAAGCGCAGTCTTCTTGGGCCCCTGGACACCAAATCCCACCTCGCACTGCAAATGCTCCTCTTCGGCCTCTGATCTCCCTTCTCCTCCACCCGCCTCTCAGTGCTGGTGCTATGTCTGGTTCTTGGGTCTGCTCTTTCTCCATCCTCTTGTGGCTCCATCTCTTTCCGCACTAGCTCATTTACTCCAGTGACTCACCACAGATTGCATCAACGTGTTTATTTATTTCCAGACTTGGCTTCGCAGCTGAGCTGCAGACCTGCCTCTCTGACATCGCTACCTGGGCCCCACCTGAGTACCTAAGGTGATACCAAAGTCACAATGTGCAAACAGCTTCTCTCCCCAGACCTGTTCTTTCAAATACTGTTTTCATCTCAGAAAATCGTACTGTCACCCATCCAACTCGAAACTTGTCCTCATAGGGCTGGGGATGTAAGCTCAGCGGTGTACTGGCTGCCCAGCAAGTCTGAGGACCTGGGTTCAATTCCTGGTACAAAAAAGAAAAAAGGGAAAAAAGACCACCCCTCCAAAAGAAACTCTTTAAAAATATTTATCCTCATACCAATGAGTCAAGAATAAATTTTAGGGAGGTGTGTTTGTGTATGTGTATGTTTGTGTGTGTGCTGAATCTCATCAGGTATTTGTATTATTATTATTATTATTATTATTATTATTATTATTAAGGATCAAAGTAAAAAGGCTTAAGAGCCCACACCCTGAGACTCTGTCCCACTTTAGGGTACAACCCTGTTCTACAACCTACAGAGGGCTGTAGTCAATGTGGGCTACAACGTGTGCCACATACATTGGGCACCCAGCATTCACAGGTCCAAAGGTTACCTATAAAACCCCAAATACCACATGTTTATAAAAACTACAGTTACAAATCAAGCTATTCAACTGTTGCATAAATACTTTATATTCCCCTATCTTGACAAAGTCACATTTTCCTCAAATGTCTACTTTAAAGAGCGGATACACAAGGGAAAATCGGCCCCAAGTTTCCCGCCCCCAGCCCCTAGCCCATCTCCTTTGTCTTTTCATCCCCTCCACATGCCCATACCCCAAGCTCCCCTGTATACAGAGTGGATACTCAGCCTGTGGGTACAGTCTCCCCATCTCCCACCTCCTTCCCCAGTGGCCACTTTCTTACGGGATCACTCTCAGGAGGAAGACCCAGGACAGAAGCTTGCATGGTCGTTGAAAGGGAGCCAGAGTCGTTTGCACAGGAACCAGTTCTAGAAGAGGGACACGGGTGCGGGCCAGGCAAGCCTGGAGAAGGTCGAACCCGCTTGAATGGTGCTGCATAGGGCAGACCAAGGTGCTGACCTTTGGGTACCCTTACACCTATGGATCTACTCCTACCCAAACCCTCTTCCTTCTCAGACTTAAATTTAGCTAACCATCCACTGGGCACACATGTGTCCCACTATTTCTTAGGGCATCTGACATTGCAATAAAATCCATTCCTGTGGGCTTTTAAGCCTTTTCAATCTTCAACACAACAAACATTTGAGTTTCTTCCGTATTCAAGACATCACAAAGAAATCAGATATGACTAGGAAACCTTTTGACCTTAAGGGTCATATCATGTAATAAACCAAATAAGATAAACGTATACCAGGCCACACTATGAATGGGATTGGTGATTAGAGTTCAGAAAGCGGGCTCAGGAAAGTCTATGGGAAGGACACAGAGTCTGAGATGGACTTTGAGGAACCCGGAAAGGATGAAAGTGAACAGAGAGAAGTTCCTGGCTGAAAGAATAGCCTGAGCAAGGGGAAGGTGGCAGGAATGTGCAGCGTATGTTCAAGGAGGAGTCAGTCCTGTTTGCCAGAGGAAAGAGCAGGGAGCACGGTACGTTCAGAGCACAAGGACGAGTGTGTATTTACCTCAGTGGGCACTGGGAGCCATCGTGGTTTTGAGAAGGGACAATTTTACTATGATTAGAGTCAAGTTGTAGGAAGCTGATCTGGAATTGCATGCAGGACGAGCTAGATGAAGTGAGAACGAGAGTGGAGAGACAATTGGTTGCTCTTTTCCTTGCCTTTCCCTCGGTTACCACCCGAGCAGAGAGAGACCGCCATTATTTCTCATCCTGGTAAATGTGGATCTAGCAGCTACATGAATTGGCTACTGATTGGACCAAAGCCTGGGTGAGATAAAGAAAAAGCCGTGCTGGCACGTTGTGGCGACATTCAAGATGCCTGGGAGAGATGGAATAACTGGTTTGGATGGTGACCAATGAGGAGCTTGGGATAAGGTGTTGGGCATACGGCATTCCAGATCTTGCTGTGCTAGTGAAGTAAGGGTGTGTGGGAGATAGCTGCGAATTGAGATATGGGACTCAGGAAATAGATTAGGGATGTTGAATGGATTAGGAACTCTTCATTCGGAGTTGAAAGTTGGAAATTCAAGCGTGGAAAAGAGTTAATGAAAGAAAAGGTAGAAGTAAGAAGAGCAGCCTCAAGACCCCATATTAACAGATGAGTATGCCTAGGAGAGGTGATGCCTTCAGCCCTTACGAGTTAACACTGATGTGAGCAGAAGTGTGTAGCGTGGAAAGAAGAGCACCGGTGGGGACCTCCAATCCTTGTTGGGGGGACCTCCGACACTTCCCATGGGCTCCATCCTCATCCTGCCCTAGTTACTAGCTTGTGCCTAAATCTGCCCAGAAACATCAAAACTGGAGATGCCTGGCAACTGACTACCTTTGCCAACTCAAGCCTGGGAAGAAGTCTAAGGTGCTTCCCCAGTGGCACTTACCTGGCAAGAGGTAAAGCAACCAAAGCCAGAAGTCCATGTTTCCTTCTCGAGCAAGATCCTGTCCAGAGGCCCCTGGCAGGGGGCAGAGACCCACTGCTCAGCAGGAGCCCTTCACAATCGGGACCTTGAGAGAGACTGTGGCCCCTTGAGGGGCAAAGGCTTCAAAAAGAGGAAATGATAATCTGTCTTATTTGGTAGCTGGTCTTAGTCTAAAAAAGAAAACACCAGCAAACCACAGGGGAAGTCAGTTGAGAAAACATGTTGTGTTGCAAGAGAACGGGTCACTAGCGTTCAAAGGGCCTCTGGGCAACCCCCAGGCCTGGCATTTCTTTCCTTGGCGCTTGCTCTTGAGGGGCCTTTGGTTATTTGCACATAGTAGTGGACCCCTGAGCTGCAGCCACTTGCTTTACTCCTCTTTGGAGCAACGGAGCCTCCTCACCAATTTGCCCATTTGAGGAAGGTTGTGTGGACAGAGCTTGGACCTGAAGTCAGAAGATGCTGGTTGTAGTCCTTTTCAGTCACCTGTTAACCGTTTGGCAAATACTTTTGAGCACCTACTATGTGGAGGTGCTAACCACAGATTATGGGCAATTCATCACTTTCCTCTGCGCTTTGGTTTCTTTACCGAGAAAACAAATGGAGGCGGGACTAGGTGAACGCTGGCCTTCCCCCTGCAGAGCACCTTTCCTGGGGTCTTACTGACTGCTCACCCAGCGCCTTGACTGGCCCTTATCCCCAGCTCCCCCAGCAGCCTCAGTAAGTTCAGCGGCCACAGGGGCAATGCCAGGAGCACAGTGGGACCAACCATACGGGAACTCTGCTTGAACTCGCAGCAGCCTGGCAGAGCCATCCTTCAAGACCCCGAGAGCCCAAGGGTGAGGCCCGTTGATGGAGGGAGGAGATGCTGAGGTCGTGAGGCATCGTGGAAAGACCTCAGGCTCAGGTTAGAGGGCTCGAGTCCTTGTCCTTCTTTGGCACTTTCAAGCTTTGTGCAAGCTTCTTTGGACCACAGTTTTCCCATTGATAAAACTGGGACGATCCCTGAGCTGGCTGTCTTACCCATCTTTTAGGACTCCCAGCAGAACCACAGATGTGGAAGCGCTTTAGGAGCAGGGCTCTTGCTCATCAGAGTTCCCCTGGTTTCCTCCCTGGCGTTTCATTCTGGATACTGCTTCTCGGGGCCCTGTCTCCAGTGCTACGGCCTCCTCTCTGCTGGCATTCCCACACCCTCCTAGGGAGGGGTGGCTGACAGAGTTTCCAGGCCCCTCATGGTCGTGTGCACCCCACTCCCCACTCGCCCACGCACGCCAGATTTGTCACATGCTCTCCAAAACACAGAGCAACTTCCGCAGGGTGAGGCTCCAAGCAGGTGCAGAGGAAGCTTGTGTGGGGGCGGCTGCTGCTCGGCCCTCTGCATCTGGGTCTGAGTCAACTCAGAGCAGCTCTCCGCGTGATGTGCTCTGACCAGTGAATGGGCTAGAGCGTCAGAGGGCAGCTCAGGTTCCGGTTAGAGGGACTGTGGAGGCTTCGGCCGGCATTGCTAACTCCCTCTCTCCCTCCCCGTGCCCTGCAGCTGTTTCACAACTGGACTCTGCCCTCTGCTTGCTGCAGGGATTGCCCTGCAGACCCAGGGAGACAGAGAGAGTATGAACGAGTTCACGTGCTGTGCGTGACTGTAGGTGTGAATGTGTGAGTGCGAGGTACGGTGTGGGGCTGTGCAGTGTGTGATTTGTGAGTGTGTGGCATGTATCCTGTGATCTGTGAGTGTGTAGCACACGATGTGTGGCTATGAGTACAGGAGCTGCAGTGTGTATTTTGTGATGTATTAATGTGTGAAGTGTGGTGTGTGATGTATACATGTGTGTGGTGTGATGCATGAGTGTGTGATGTATGTGCGCGTGTATGAAGATCAGGCCGGCCTGGGCTGCTTGGTGACTGCGGCCCACCAGAAGCTGCTGGATATGTGCCGGTGGGAGGGGACTGGAGGGCTTTCATGTGCGCCACCCAAACAAAGCCCACGGGGCTAAGATTGGGAATTAGGGGTGTGAGTCCTGCGGGGTGGGAGGTGACCCGAGCCATCAGGACGCCCAGATCTGGACCCATCCAGTATGCCTTGAGGCACCGCCCCGAGGTCTTGTGTGTCATCCGCCAGGGGACGACTGGCGCCTGGGTAAACTGTGCAGTTTACAATCCTTGTTCCCTTTTCTTCTTTTTCTTGACAAAAAATCTCAGAGAGGCTCTTACTCTCCTTCTCTCCGCTCCTCCATCTTCCCAGAAGTCCTCTTCTTCTTTTTCTTGTGTGAACTCGGTCTCCTTTCTACTCGCAGGCTGCTGTGTTCCCCTGGTGATCTTCCTCCCAGGAGCAGACCAGGCTGTGGCACACAAGGACGAGGACTCAATGGTTCACACCCTCTGGGGACAGAAGGGAAGGGTCTGATGGAAAACATTCAGAGCCCAAGGACAGGCAGGTGGAGGGAATAAACCGTACCCACTACTCTGAGAGGCGTTCAGATCCTATAGGTAAACCCATTTCTTCTCCACAAGCAAAGCCTTAATTTAGGCATTTAGCATGCAGTTTGGAGTGCAGGAAAAGTGAGTGGAGTCTTGCCTTGCTGCTGGGTGGAGGTGGCTGTTATGGGCCCCGCTTGGTGATTGCATTGCTTTCCCTTGGCCTCCGCCATGGCCAGGCCCATCTCCTTGGCCTGTCTGAATGGATGGCCTCCCTCCGCAGGTCCTCCTCATGTCTCAGTGCTCCTCTCTGCAATGATCCACCATGACCTTCCTCCTGCCTGGTGGACTCTGCAGGGAGCCCTCCCCACCAGACAGAGGCACCTGGCCCAGGCGTCCTGAAGTCCCTCCTTCCAGGCTTGCCTGTCTCAGGGTGAGTGACTCCCAGAAGCAGGGCTTTGGGACCATTGACTTCCACAGTGTGCCTACTCATGGCTTTCTTCTATCATCAATGTAGAGTTTTCATGACTAAGATTTATTTCTCGAATATGGCTGTATTCCTATTAGTGTTCTAAGGTAAAAACTCTAAATACACGGAGATTTTGGGTGAACCTCACTGCGATCTATCTGTGTAAATGTGACCCTTAGAATGTTCACATGTCTGTGTCCAGAACAAAGATTTTTGGGCTCCAGTGAGAGTATATTGGAGGCACTTTTTTTCTTCTTTCTTTTCTTTGTGGCACTGGGGATGGAACCCAGGGCCTCGTGCACGCCAGCCAAGCCACTGAGGTCCACTCCCAGCCCATGAATGCCCTTTTCTTTATCAGCCTTAGATGAGAAGCTCCCGAGTGTCTTGGCTTACCGCGGGATACTCTTGGAGTCGTGTCAAGGACATCGTCCCTGTTTCTCAGGAAATCCTGAGGCAGCTGAGAAAGCTCGCAGCCGCAAGGTTAAAAGTAACTCCAGGGAGCCTGTGTGATGGGACACTGTCCGGAATACCAAGCTCCTTGAAGAGGTCTTGTGATTCCCATGAGTAGTTTAGAGTGTTCTGTTGGCCAGATAATACCCCAACTGTTGAATTCATTGTTAATTGTTTCTAGCTCAAGGTCTTGCTGTGTTCCTCCCTGGACTTTTGATTATGTTCTGCACGCACTCTGCACAGACTGTGCCCTATATGAGCATGCTGAAAAATAAAAAAAGTGCCTTAGAGTCTCTCCTCTTTGGCCCCTTGTGCCTCGCTGTACTGTCTCTTATTTTCTCCAACATAGCTGCACTCCCAGTTCCCAGACCCAAGAGGTCCACAGCTTACAAGGCTGGATGGTCTTCTCTCCATTCCTGCCTCAGTTTCCCAGCCAGCTGGGGACCATTGTCTTAGTCTTGCATCTTTTCTCTCATGTGTGTGCCCACTGCTTGCTTAGATATGCAGTTGTTCTGAGATGGTCCCTATTATTTTTATTGTTCAGACTCCCCTGCAGAATTAATTATTTGAGGGAAGCTAGGAGGTAGGAACTCTCCCTGTTTCTCTGGCTGGGGGACCAGCTCCATTGACCACAGGATGGGCAGCTCCTCTCTCTGCCATCTAATGTTCTTAGGAGAGTTGCTCTGTTTTGAGGCATGGAAAGTTCAGAGACAAAATTGTTTTAGGTTCACAAAGCCAAATTAATTGCTGTCACAGATTTCTAACCACTGTTGTGCTTAGCAATGCAAGAGTCGTATCATTACCTAATGGACTTCCAAAAAGAGAAAAACTAAGATACTCCAAGAACTTGGAGAGGATTTCCTTGCTGTCATATCAGATATTTGAGTAGTTTCCTGAATGGCTGTGGTCACTGTGATAGCATCAGTCCGAGCTGATTGTTACTCCCCTGTGCTGGGATGAAAGATGCCCTCCCAAAATGCATGTCCACCGGTGAGCCAGCTCCCTTCTCTGTAATGGGTTTCTTCATGCACTGCACAGGGGGCAGACGGGCTTTGGCCAGGGCCTCGGTCAACTTGTGGTCAGCTACTGACAACCTGGGTTAGAAATGAAGTAAGATTGCCTGTGGGTTTAGTGACTTTTCTTGGCCTTTGATTCCAGGATCCAGGATAGACTACACAAGCTTATGATTGGCTTGCAGGTTACTGGCCTTAGTGCAGAAGCTGCGTATTCCCAGAGCGATTAAATAGTGACAGGTTCTGACATTCCGTATAATTTTAGTTCTCCTAGAATGTTTTGCTGTCATTCTAGGAAAAGCTAGATCTCCATCCAACTCCTAGAGAAGAGGGAATTAACATTCCTGATGGCTGTCACTCTTGCCTGAGGAGGACCCCAAGGCTTTGAGCCAGCACCCACTGCCCACCCCTGAAATAGGGACAGGGGACTGCAGCTGGTGGAGATGGACTGAAGCGTTAGTCCTAGCAAAGGCAGGCTTGAGGAGTGCCCCACATCCAAGGCCTTACACTTGAGATCTAGGGAGAAGGCATGGTTCACATCAGGGAGGATGCAGGACTGAGGAGAACTTCTCTGGAGAGAACCTTCCATCACCTTGACCATGAAGAAAATGCTAGGTATGGGGGCGGGGCGGGGGGAGCTGCCAACAGACAACTTGGATCTTCCTTACGGGACACCACATGGTTTAGTGCCAGTACCTCAGGGCAATCTTAATAGGCCAGAGGGTCTTTTATCTAATCACTACACCCTAAAAAAGACCCTGGACCAACTTACACCATAAATTATCATTTAACTGGTGTCTACTGTTTTGATTAACAGCATCTTGATCTTGGAGGGCACCCTAGGAACATATGAGGTTCAAAGTTAAGTATGCCATGGATGCTTCATCCGGATTTTTCTTTCAGCACCTATGGGGATTACTGGTTCTACTTGCTTTCAGTTTATTCCATTGAAGTCTTTATTATGTTCTATAATATAAAACCTTAGGGTCTTGACTACTGGATTAGCCACAAAACAATTCTTGTACTGAAGATGATCTTGGTTCCACTTTTTGGCACTTTCCAAGCCCCCTTCAGCTCTGCCTTGGAGGTGCGGGAGCCTGTTGGTTTAGATACCTGTCATGGGTGCCTAAAAGTGGGACCAAAGCAAAATGCTTTGAAAGGGTTGTCTGGGAAACCACAGGTATGGGGGACAAATGCAATTTGAGCCTCACTGGTGGCAATCACGGTCTTTAATTATCAGTATCATTTCTGATTTGTTAGCAAGTGCCAGCTTGAAGATGCTGGGTGAAGTACTGAGCCGAGAGGGAAAAGGACCTTCATCTTTAGCTCTTGGGAGATCAGCCCCTCCCAGGCTTTGTCAAACACCTTCTCTTCTTCCTGTCCACTCGGAAGGAGCTCTTCCAGTTGCTTTTGACCATTCCCTCATCCTGGATCCACGTGAATGACAGGAAGAGAAAGGTTTGTCTTTCCTGGGCGGGGCCTGGGAAAGATCTGTTTCCATGTACAGATTTTCTTTCCCTCTTCTTTATTCTAAAACTCTGCCTCCAATAAGGGGCAGGGGTCTTGTAGAGAGATCACCAGTCAAGAAGGCCAAATCTGGTTTGATACTAGTTTATGTGCCTGGGTAGCCCTGAGGGCACCTCTCAGGACCTCGCGGTGGGAACAATGAGCACTTGTGAAGACTGTGTGTAAGCCCTAGGACCCTGGCACTTTCTGATGTCACCCAGCAAGGGCAGAGGTGAGAGGTCAGGAGTTAGGGAGGGGACATATACAGAGAGGAGCTCAGGCCTTGTCCAGGGATATTGAAAGCTTCTTAGCCATGAGCTGGGATTGAGGCACACCTATCTCAATGTCTGGCAGGACACCTGGATTCTAGTAAGATTCACACATATCTGGTATGAAGGAAAGAAGAATAGAGGAAGGAAGGGGGGCAGAGATGGAGTGGAGGACGAATCCCGTTGTCATCCCACCATAAGGGCGCAGAGAGGCTCCAAATGGCCCTCTTTCCTGAGATGAGCCCCAGCCTGGTCCCTCTGCCTTCAGAGTGTCCCCAGAAGACCTGCGTCCTTCCCCAGTACCTTAGGTTCTCTCAATAGAAAGAAGCTGCAGGTGGGAGCTCCTCACTCCCCTCACCCTCAACAGGAGCAATTAGGCCAGCCTTTGATGTCACCAAGGAGCTGCGAAGGGGGAGAACAGTGTACCTCTGAGGACTGCGGGGAAAGCCCAGGGTGGGGTGAGTGCAGGCAGTGGAGCCCCCTGGAGCGGGGGCCCCAAAGATCAACATGATTCTGAAGGGTGATTATCATGGGCGAGCACAGGTGGCCGGTGCTGCTTAGGCATCCCTGGGGCTGTCCTGGCCCTGAGCAGCGATGTTGCTGGACTGGAGCAGGAAGGCCGAGTAGGCCATGTCAGCTTCCTCCTTGGATGACTGGGAGGCAACAGCAGAGACATCAGTGAGTGGGGTTTGGAAGGGAGGGGACAACTCTAGATGCCGGATTTGCCATCTTGGCCTGAGCAGCACAAGCCTGTGTGACCCCTGTCCTCACTTCAGCTCTCATACTCACCAAGAGGACTAGTTTTGAGAAATGGAAAGTTGCAGCCTCTAAAAATACCTCTTTCTGTCTCACTACCTCCTTCCGATACATGGGGCGGAACCACCTCCGTGGCCTGGGCCTGTCCCCGGAAGCTGGCCACACAGTACCCGTGCAAGGTGGCCCAGACTGGCACCAGATGAAGTGGTTTGTGGTTTTCTTTCTCCACCAGGTTGGAAAGGTTGCTTTCTACCGCCTCCCAGGCTGGCAGGAGAGCCTGACTCCAGGACCAACTCCATCTCCTAATTGGGCCAAATAGGGCCCCTGCTGTTGTGAGGACAGCAGATAGGACCCAAAGCTTCTGTGCCTCAGGGTCATCCTTCCAGTGGGTCTTTGCAAGGCACGAAGGGGAGGGTACTCTGGACCCCAAAGGCAGGTGTTGCCTCTGATGGATTGAGGTACCGTGGTGCTTGGTAGGAGTAGGTGGGGGTTTCCAGTGACTATCAAGCTGCCCACCATGAGCAAATGTCTTCTGGGTCCAGTCAAGCACTCAAGGGAGGATGGGTAACCAAGACCTGAGAAGTCCCTGGGTCCCACAGCCCAGACGAGCATCCACTAATCCCCAGTGTTGATGTGTGCTCTCCCCACCTGTGACCACATCTTTCTTAGCTCCTAGTTTCCCTCCTTCCTCCAAGCATAGCTTCCCTCCTTCCTCAGCCTCATCCACATCAACATTCCACAACCAGGAAGGTAAACCCTCCCTCAGAAAGACCTCCTAAATACTATTTCCACCATCTTTCCTGTTCTGGGTTGGCCCCCTCCTGAAGATGATTCTGTCCTGATGTCTAACTGAAGTCCCTCACGCTGTGATTCTGTCATACCACTGGGCCTCCTCGCCCTCCTCCCCTTACCCTTTTTGCCTTCTTGGGTTCTTCCATGTCCACGATGCTCTCGGTGTTGGCCATGATCTCTGCACAGAGAAAGTGGTTAGTTCTCACCCGCCCTGTTCTCATGCTAGGTTCAAGGTCAGAATGAACTCTCATTGCCTGGGCCCTGGACTTACCGACTTTCCCTTCAAGTACTGTCTCCTGAGTGACTGGAGAGGCTCCCATGTTGTCATTGCCACCAAAATCTCTGGAATTCTCAAAGTCCGACATGCTGATGTCTGTCCGGTAGCTTCTAAGCGACAGGCGGTCTGTGGGGGAGAGAGAAGAGCTGGTGTAGGCCAGGTAGAGGTCGTCTGGGGACCACCCTCTCTAAGCACGTCTCCTGCAGCCTACAGGACAGCTGAGGGTTTGGGGACCGCTCATGGCCACTTCTGACTCCGAGCCACAGCTGAATGGAAAAGATCTCAGTCCCTTTTCGTGGGTAATCAAGACTTACTGATCCCCAACCTTTGTTCCTCAGTGACTCTCAATGCACAGCGCCCCTCTCTGTCCTCATATCATGCCTGTGGGATGATTATCATCCTGCCTGGAAGCACGAGGCAATGGAGGCATGAAATGGGGACATGCCAAAGGCAGGCATTGTGTTAGTGATCAAGGAGGTCAAAGCCCAGGTCTCCCTCCTGGTCTCCGAGCAGCCCTGCACCTGAATTTAGACCCCAAGATGGGAGATGGCCTTCCAGAGAGTCCAGTGCCTGGACATCAGCACCTAGTTAATCTGGGGGAGTATGTATCTCCCAATGCCCTTCCCAACCTCTGCTTCCTCGGGGTCCTCTGTGTGAGCATGCAGCCGCCCCTCTGGGTGTCTGTGCTGGGGCTGAGGCCTCAGGGCTGGAGGTGGGGTGGGGAGCATCTCGGGGACTCACCCACGTTCTTCCGGTGCCGGGCTCTGGCCACCCACACAGCCACAGTCCCCAGTGCCAACACCAGGCCCAGGGGC
Organism: Hystrix cristata; assembly: GCA_004026905.1. Lineage (NCBI taxonomy): Eukaryota > Metazoa > Chordata > Mammalia > Rodentia > Hystricidae > Hystrix > Hystrix cristata. The sequence continues at coordinate 56,282 of PVJO010006509.1, forward strand.
ACCAGGGTGGAGAGCAGAACTTTGGTGCTGCCACCTTGTCCCCCAGAGCTGAAAGAAGGGTTACATCAGTCCATAAGAGGGAAGGGAACTTGAGGACTCCAGGTTGTGCTGGCAAATTGGCCCCAGCTAGTGGTCCTTCCTGGTTTGTCCCCTCGCCTTCCTAACAGAGCACCCTGCTCTGTCCTAAGAAGCCTTTCCAGTCCCAGAAAGGCAAAAAGAGGGCTGTGTCTGCGTCCCAGCCCTGGAAGATGGAGCTGAAGTGAAAACCTTGCCCCGCCCGTGGAAGAAGGACTGAGGGTACGGGGGGACCCTGACGCACAAGTGGAGGAAGTGATGGCCGCCCCCACTTAGGACACGGCAGGGTCTGCTCTTTGGACCTGGTGGTCCAGACTCAGCCCCCTGGCCTCTGGGGTGCTCTCTGAGTGAAGAGCCCAGATCTCTCCTCACCTGCCAGCGTCTACAGATGCTCTGCTCCCGCCGGCTTGGTTTCCTGTGTCCTCCACCACTCTCTCCTCCACAAAAAGGCCGGGGTTCACTACGGCTTTGTTCTCAACCACCTGGCTACGGGGGTTCACCACCTTCTCCTCGGGAGCACTCTCTGCAGCTGCTGGGTTGACAACGACGCTGCTGGACCCTGGAGCAGAGCAGAGCAAGGCCTGGGTTAGGGTTTTAGCTCTATGTTCTTACTCTTGGAAGCTGAGAGGTCAGAGCATTGAGACTGCATTGGGCGTCACAGGGTTGAGGTTAGAGGTCAAGGCTGTTAGGGTGGGCTCCACAATGACACCAGACACAGGAGCTACTGCTTTCTCTAGCTTGTCACAGATGATCTCTGTCCCGACACTACCAAGTTTATTTCCATGTTCAAGGCTCAGTGTCATAGATCCAGCTGTGAAAAGGGGCAGGCCCAACACTTGGGGGCCCACTGAAACCCTAACCCGGGCCGCTCTCTGCAGGGCTGACTGGGCGATGCTGTCTCCCGCTGGTAGTTTGGCAATGACCCGGCAGTGAACCAGACCAGATGGACCTGGACACAATCCAGACACCCAGGGGGGACTAAAAACACCCTGAGACATTTCATGTGACATTTTAAAAAGTGGATGGAAGTCAAATTAGGGTTGCCTTAACTTTTTTCTTTTTGGTGTGGGGATCGAACCTAGGGCTTCGCACATGCTAAGCACATGCTTCAGCCCTGAGCTACTTCCCCAGCTCCATGCCTGAATATTCTGGATCAGACCTTGTGATATAAGGTATCTGGTTCACTTTTGAGAGCAGGGAGAGAGGATGAATATACTGCAGGGAGAGAGGGAGAAAGGATGAATATAATGCATATAACAGTGACTCTGAAATTTCTGCACATGAAAGTGGAGTTCTAGGTATAGAAGGGATTTCAATCTGGTTTGAAGGGGCAGCTATGGGACTTGTCTTAATGGTGTGGTTAATTAGCAAGCCCACCAGTGTTGCTTTATCTGTACCTAGCAGGGCGCCTTCACCCCCTCACCCCCAGCTTCCTACAGCCAAACCTAGGGACCCCTGAGGTACTGTTAAACAAAGACTCTTGAGGGGTCTCGCCCGGGGGTGCTGCGGGATGCAGGATTTGGAGACTCACCCCTTGCTGTCTCTTCAACTGCCACATAGACAGCTATAGTCTCTCCAAAGTTCTGGCCCTGTTTCACGCCACACCAGTACCAGCCCTCGTCCGCCTTGGTGACTGACTTCAGGGTCATGGAGACTAGCCGGTTGTTCTGGTCACAGCTCACAAAGCCCAGGCTGGCGCCTTCATCCTGGCTGGGCAAAGCCTGGCAGCCCTGGTTGCTCCACTTACACCAGTATTTCTCGTGGGAGTAGAATTTGCATGGGTAGTGGCAGTCTAGCTTGAGGGTCTGACCCAACACGGCGGTTGTGTTCTTTGGGACCTTGAGGCTCGGTTCTCCTGCAGTGGGAAGGGAGGAAGAAACAGGTCAAAAGGTGGCACTTGGCGATGCCGCAGGAAGTGGCTGTGGTGGCGACCTCTGTGTGTATTTCCTCTTTGGAAATGCATTATGCTTAATGCACACAAAATAGAGTAATGTGCTAATGTAGTAATTATTGTTGATGCCCACCGTGATCAGGCCAGCGTCTCTCAGAGAACACACATCCTGCCTGGTTGACCGCAGTTTGCTTTTCTCACCCTTCCTTTCCTTCTAGACTCAACCCCAGAGCCATCTCCAGCACTCTACTCCAGGTGATGCCTGCCCACAGCAAGAGACTGCTCCTCTGGATATTAAGAGGTGTTCCATGTGGTAAACGGAAGAGCATAAGGGGGCTTGTCACAGGTACGAAGCTGTGACCTCTAGACAGGTTAGGCTCTCTTCGGGGACTGTCTCCATCTGACATCAGTGTGGATGTAGGTGAGGTAGGAAGAGGAGTGGCCTCGGGGCTTCCTCCCTTCCCTTGTACCTGCTTCGGCTCTTACCATCAACAACCTTGAGCTCCACTGTGGTCCTCCAGCGAGTGTCGCCATTGGTGAGACACCAGTAGAAGCCGGCATCCTGGGTGGTGAGCTGGTTGAGTATGACCGTGTAGGAGCCGTTGCCCGGCTCCTCATAGAGAGCCAGCCTGCCCTCGTACTCCTCCTTTACCAGCCCCTGACTCTCCACCAGCAGTGGGCAGTGGCCATTTTCCTCCCCTTCCCAGCGACACCAGTACTTGAATCTCTTGCTCTCTTTGGGGTCGTAGGGGCAGAGCACAGCCACAGAGCCTCCTGTCACACCCTTCACGACCGTGGGAGTGTGGGGAATTATGGTCTCTGGAAGACAGACAGAGATGGTGTGAAAGGAACACAATACAGGGAGAGCGCGGTGTCCTCTGAGCGGCTTTCCCCATGGTCCTAACCCCGGGCGGAAGGGGAAGTGCAGAGAAATCAGCTCGCTCTCCTTAGAAAACGAGACTTCCCCAGAGTCACTCAGCCTATTGCTGGGGCTTCACCTCCGGTGCCCTTCCCCACCAGGATGTATAAATCTCATTCTTTTTCTCCAGCTTGTTCTGAGCAGAGAATGGAGTGGATTCAGGGAGAGAGTATCAGGCCTCTCCTTTGGCTTCTTAGAAAACCTCTCTCTGTCTGTCTCTCTCTTGCTCGCTTTCTCTGTATGTGTGTGTCTTAGCTCATCCCACAAAAATGTCCTAATGAATCATTTATACATTAATAAAATACACTTAGAGTAGGTATGATTTAACACATGAATAGCACAGACCATTTTAGTAATCAAAGACCCTGAGAAGGATCTCAAAGAGAAGGACAGCCGTTCTCCAAGCAGCTGGTGCTGAGTCCCAGAGAGAACTTGGCTGGCTGAAGATGGGCAGGGAGGTGGTGAGGATCCGGAGCTGGAAATGGAGAGCATACACTGGGAATGCAGACTCCTTAATGTCACAGGGACAGATACTTCGAACTCTAAGCCCTGGTTTGCTGCTTCTCCTGAAGCAGAGTGCACTTTATAGGGAGTGCACCAGGGTAAGAAGGAGCAGGTTTTCATTTACAATGTTGCTGCTTCTCTGAAGTACAGCTGAGTAGGCCAGATCATGCTAAATAACAAGCAGCCCTGAGAGATGTAGGAGTGGAAAATCTGAGGCTGGGCATCATCTTTCTGGAAAGCTTTGAGACCAATCTGAGTGTGAGGTGAGGGGTCCGGAATCCAACTCGCTCAGGACTCAGGGGAGGGGACAGGGCCTACTAAGACACAACCTACAAGTCTCGCCTTATCAGGAGCTTGCTGTCCTGTTAACCAAGGATGGCCCTGAAAATAGAGAAGAGCAGTCGGGACCTAGCACAAGGCAGAGGCTGCACTGCTATCCACGTAGCATCCGGGTCAGGGGTCCTTGGAAAGGGCCTGCTGCTGACTGATGAGTGACTCCTGAGGCATAGATTCAGGGAGCCGAGCTAGTCCCCCACCAGCCAGACCACCCACCCCTTCTCTCCTGCCTCCAGGGTCTCACCCTCATTGACGAAGAGCTGCCAGGCTTGGAAGGGCCAGCCTTCCTCGGGCAGTCCTTTCGAGTGGGCTCCACACAGGTATTGCCCCGCATCCCCCGTTCTCAGGCCTGCGATCAGCACACTGAGGCTGCCGTCCACTGTGTCCTTGGGGGTGAGTAGGATCCTGCCCTCAAAGGCCGGGTCTCTCTGCCCCAGGGTGTTGATGATCACATCACAGGATTTATCCTTGTTCACCCGGCACAGAAATTTGGCAAGATTGGCCACCTCAGGGCCCAGGGCACAGTTGAAGGTCACTGAGCCCCTCAGTTGTCCGTAAACCAGCTCAGGCTCAGGCTCTAGCACCTGGAGATCGATGTTCTTTTTGTCACTGCTGGCATCTTCCCCTGCTTGGCAGACGTACAGCCCCGTGTCACTGATTCTCAGTTGATTGATGACGACGCTGAATGCCGTTTGGTCGGTGCCCTGAATAACTAAACGTACTCTGCCATGAAAGCTGGGGAGGTTGGCTTCTGCATTTGTTGAGTCGATGACTAACTCGCAGGACTGGCCTGTCTTCTTGCACAAGGACTTCTTTTTCTCAGCGTTCTCACTGCTGACAGGGCAGTTGATGGTCACTGTTCTGCCCGTGTCCATAGTGTAGACCTCAGTGTTATTCAGGAGTCGAGGATCTGCAGGACAAGAGGATGGGGGAGTTGTGACTTCTGTGTCTTCCAGTGAAATCAAAGACTCCTTGCTGTTCCCACTGAGGGGCTGGGCGACATTACAACCTGGAATGTTCTATCGCCAAGCGGGACACTGTCAGAAGATATTTGTTGATGCTCAGAACGTGATACCCCAAAAATGAAGGCCTTAGAGGTAGCCTCAGAGACAAAGCTTCTCTCTGACCTTCTGCCTTCCTTTCTTACCCTTTATCCTCCTCAAAGCTATAGAAACTAGAATTCCTCTTCCCCAAAGTCACCCATAAAATCTACAAATATTGCTCTAGGCTTCCTCTGTCTTTCTGCGTAAGTGCTGGCCGTAAGAGACTTCCCCGACCTACACTGTGTGTCCCGAGGCCCTCAGATCCAAGGCATCCTGCCTCGTACCTGGGAGGAAGAAATGCTACACCTGAGGGGCCAGGAAGAATCTGAGCAGACAGCCCTTGCTGGGTCCCTGCTATTAGCTCATGGCATTTTGTCCTATCACATTCTTTGTGGCCTGCATCATGGAAACTAAGCATAAAATCAGACCCTTCTGCTGTGTCTTTGGAACATCATTCCAAAGGCTCTTGTCCATGTGAAACGCTGATTAAATGAGTTTGTTATGTGTTTTCCTACTAACCTGATTTTTCAATACAGATGTTGGCCACAGGCCCTTGTGATAAGCGAGGACAGGAATCACTTCCTTCCTCCTCTCCACCTTCTGGGGCCCAGCTGGACAGCTGATTCCACCATTAAGCTTTCCCCAAGCTACAAGAGTCTCTCCTGCCTCTGTGCCCTACTTCCTTACGTCTGTATCACTCACTGCGTCCAATCTAGGGTACTCAATTCTGATCTCCCCAGACTGGAGGGCAGAGATCCGTCTTCTCAAATTTAACTCTCCTGCTGTGATCAGCACAATGTCTGTTCCCAGTAGGTGCCCGAACTCATGTGTGTAGCAATGAACAGAATGAACATAAGTGTGTGTGTGTGGGGGGGGGGGTTCTGTGCATTGCAACAGATGTTTCTAAAAATAACAAGAGTCCCAATTTGGAAAGGGGCTGTCTTTTGAAGTAGTGGGCTTGTGCTTCTGAAAGTGTCCAATCAGAGCCTGTGTTCCACATCCCAGATTTCTAGGCATACAAATAGAGTGAACTCTGAGGGCTCCTTGGCTTGTACGAGTCTGTGTTACGAATCTCCATAATCAGAATGACCTGTTTAGTGCACGGATAATAATTTAGCACACGAATAATAGCACACAGATCCCAAGGGAGTAAGACATATCTTTGAAAGTTCCTCCATTTTTCTTGCTTAAAATTTCTACATTGCCTGTGACTATCCAAATTACCCTCATTGTTGAATTCTTGCAGAAAAAAAGCTTTTCTATTTCTACTTTTCTTCAATTAGAACAGGGTTGTTCAGTGCCTGTCTCTTTAGGATCCTGGTCACAGGTCACAAAGTAAGACTCTAATTGATGCTGATAGTTCAGATGGATTAATGGATCCCATTTTTATTGTTGTCACTTTATTTTTGCAGTATTAAGGATTGAACCCAGGGTCTCGCACTGAGCTCCATCCTCAGCCCTTTTTTCTTTTTTCTTTTGAGACATTCTCTTGCTAAGTTGCTAAATTGCTTGAATTTGTGATCCTCCCGCCTCAGCCTCCCAGAGTGCTGGGATTTCAGGTGTGTAGCACCATGCCTGGTTTAATGGATCTCATTTTTAAAAAAGACATTTTAAACCAGGCATGGTGGTGCACGCCTGTGATCCCAGCACTCGGGGGGCTGAGGCAGGAGGATTGCTGGGAGTTTGAGGCCAGCCTGTGCTACATCATGAGTTCAAGGCCAGCCTGAAACACATAATGAGACCCTGACTCAAAAAAAAAAAAGCATTTTAAAAGAGCTTCTGGCGCTATAAGGCTTTAATCTCAAGGATGTATTTGTAGGAATTTAAGGATCCCTATAAGTCTTTCTGTGCCTTTTCTATCTCCTTAGCCTATAGACTTCTTGTACAACTTCCGACAAGCACAATGAGAAAAGTCATCTTCTTGATACCATAAACTAGGGCCTCAGTAAAGCACTAAAATGTTTCTGACCCAGAAGACCTAAAAGATTCACTCACCACACCCAGGTAAACCTGTCCAGTTCCCATATCTTACATGAAAAGTCTTTCCTTGGGAGAAAGACTCTCCTGACTCCAAGCCAGGATGCCCTTCCCATGAGGAAGTCTTTCTCCAAACCCCTCCGCTCCTCACTGCACCTGACACGATTCCCTCTGAGTGCCCCAGAAGTTTGAGGAACTGGGTGCTTACCCTCGCTGACCTCCAGGCTTATGTCAAAGGACAGGCCTCGGTTGTTGATGCCTAAGCCGCACTTGTAGCGCCCGGAGTCGTCCCGGCTGAGACGGTCAATCTGCACCACGAAGGTGCCGCTGGCTGGGAAGTTGGTGAGGTTGGATCTGCCCTCGTAGTCCTTGGAGATGTAGCCCGACGAGGAGATGAGGGTCACGCAGCCGCCCCTGGCTCCCTGCCGACACCAGTACTTGCGAGTGTGCCGGTTGACAGAGCTGTCTGGGTAGTAGCACGTGATGGACACTGAGCTGCCTTCCACTGCACTCACTTCCTCGGGACCAAATATGGGACTTTTTGTGGAGACCACTGTGGGAAGAAGAGGCCTCCTGAGCTCAGAGACACAAAGCCTGCAGAGGGAGCTGGACGGCCGCCCCCTCCCCCAGATGCACACTGTATTTATTTACAAGATACTGCTGCTCACCCACTGCTGTACTGGTAGAAGATTGCTTAGTCCTTATGCAGTTCTTATTGTAATTCATTAATAAGGATCTTTTGAAGGATGATGGATGACAACTATCCTTTGTGTTTTAAAGAAATTCATCTTTTGTAGAATGTTATGCTTCTGCATTTGTGACTTGCTAGTTCCTTGTATTTCTAAAAACTCTTTGTAGCTGATTTCGTTTTTCCGGATAAAAATATTAAAAGCTAAGAAGGATAACCGAGTTCCTCCAAATCCATTAGCCACTCATAAAGATGCTTGGTTTGAGGTCAAATTCCTTTTCATCCCCAGAAAAGACCTGACCCTTGATTTTAAAATTAGAAAGTGCCTGGGATTTAGCTCAGTGGTTAGAGCGCTTGCCTAGCAAGCACAAGGCCATGAGTTTGATCCCTGGCACCGAAAAAAAAAAAGAAATTAGAGAAATTAGAGATTACCATTCCTGTCCCCCGATTCCCAGTGCCTGGTGATCCATTTTCAGACATGACCTTCTACATTGCCTCTGTATGACTTCCTTTCAAAGGAATACAAACTTTGAGAGGGCCATCCTTAGGGATGAGTCTGATTTCAGTGTCCGCAGGGACCTGGGACCTGGAGGGGACAGGAGGAAGTGTGTAGCGCCCCGGGGAGTTGGGACCTGGCAGACATACCTGGGAAGACAGCCAGCAGGGAGATGAGCAAGGAGAACATCATTTCTGGTGGCTCCCCAGGGGCCTGAGCTCCTCAAGCTGACTTCTTGGGGGAGATGCTGAAAGACAATAACCACAGAAGATGAAGACCCTTTGTCTTCTAAGACTAGTTGATCTGGGAGTTTCTGTAGTACCGATTCAGCTTTCTATCTCCAAGTCCTGTTCACTCAAAGACTTCAGTTATTCACTGAAGTCCTGTTGAGTGAATGACTAAATGGGTCCTTCTTTCTCCTAACTCAAATCCCTCCATCCTATAGACTTATTGTTGTTTCTTGACAGTTATAAGTAGATTTTGTCTTCTCCCCTGAGCTCCACGCTCCTTTGGGACAGGGATAAGAGCAACAAATCTGTGTCTGTCCAGGAATGGCCTCTGTGGGTGACTGGTTACAACCAGTAAATGGCCCCATCTTTCTGTTTCAGCTCCACCCCCCCATCCCTGCAGTGTGTTCAGGTAAGTAAACTGAGAACCATATAGTAGATCTACTAATTATTAAGGTTGTAAATATAATGACAAAGGTCATTGCCATCACTGATTATTCTCTTACCATGTTCCAGGTACCATGTTACATAATTTGTATGTGTTATCTTATTTAAAGTCAATATCAACCCTACAAGTTGGGCATTCTTATCCACACTTTCCCTAATAGAGAGCTTAAAGGTTAAGTACTTTCTTCAACATCACCAGGGGTTCAGTGTGTGTGGGGATGGGCAAAGAGAGGCTGTGGGAGGATTTGACCCCTGAACACCAGCTTTGTCTGATTCCAGAATCCGTGCTCTCAACCTCTCCACTATATTGCACCCGGTTGATAGGATATTTATCCCGGATGCTGACTCTTGTGGTCATTTCTGACACTATTCATTTGAATTTTAAAACCTCCCTTGAAATAAGACAGACATGTAGAATCATAACCATTTCATGGGTAAGAATATTGAGGTCTTGAGATGTTGAGTGATCCCCAAGATCTCGCAATGACCCAGTTATGGGGTCAGAGTTAAAAACACAGGTGCTTTGGTCTTCGTAATCCTGCCCGCTGAGGCCTGGCAGACAAAGACGGAGACTCTAACACAGCTTCTGTGGACTTTGTCATCACCGTGAATGTAGCCCGGGGCCTATTTGCAGCTGACTTCCAACCCAAACTACAGTCTAGAGAAGAAGAGAGCAGTAGAAAGGGGTCTCCACTTCCCAAGAACTCTGATAGACTTTCAACTTTGGAATGAATTGGACAAAGAGTGTTAAAGGAAAAAACAGTGATAATAAACTTTGGGCAGTAAAGAGCACCCATAAAGATAAGGCAGCTAGGAGCAGGAGGGATCCCGGGGAATTACCTCCCCCACACCTTGGCCCTAGCTCCCGTTCCCACAGACTTCCTTCACCAACGCCAGCCAAAGGCAATAGAGTTGTTTATCTTGGTTATTTCTTTTCCGTAGGGGAATTTCCCAGCCAGGAACCCTTTTATTTCCTGGTGCAGATAAAGATATTCTGTTTCTCCAGTTATTTGGAAGAGTAAAGGTAGGGGGTAAGGACAGACATGGATGTCAGGTGGCAAACTGAGGTTTTCTTAAGTGCAGTTAATCGCCGCAGACCTTTCTCACCAGGCCAAAGATAAACTCCTGGCGTGGGGCCTTAGGCAAATGGCAGACTCAGCCCCAGTTTGGATGTGTTCAGGGCCTCTGGCTGGAGGAACAGCTGAGTAGGGGGATGCTCCCAGGCAGGAGCAGCTAAAGCCTGTCTTTTCTGTGTCACTTGAGATGGGCTGGCCGCAAAGCCATGGGGGACCTACACTTGCCATTTGTGCTGCTCTGGGTGCAGTGATAGGTGGGGAGGCCAAATGCCACGTGCTGGCTTTCAAGAGTCCAAAGTGGCCATGGCTGTTCTTGATTCTCATTCTGGTTCTCGCCTTCATGAGCAACATTCTGAATACTGTGTTTCCTGAGACCGAAGTGGCTCTTACCATGGGTCGGGTGGAGGCTGAAGCCTTCCTCTAGATTGGTAAGGCGAGTGACTTGTCCTGTGTTACAGTGAGTCCGATGCGGGAGACCTGACTTCCGGCCCAGGCTTCCTCTCAATGTGTCGAGTTTGGGTGGCTGGGCACGACTCCATGGAAGGAGGTTGTGTGTGCACCCATTACCCTTCGCACAGTTGTAAGCATCAGGGTGACAACAGGAAGCACACACAGCTGGGAAGGAAACCGAGTTCAATGCCAGGGGAGATGGTTGGCGAGAGAGGCACCCACGCTCTCAAGAACAGGGGCCGCTCCTTGTCCAGTTCCTCTGGCAGGGGCTGAAAGGACCTCGTGCTTGTAAATCAGTAGAAACCCCTTCACCTCAGGCAGACTTTCTCTCAGTCTCCTCAGGGAAAGCCCAGTTGTAGGGCGACCAAAGCTGGATTTAAAAGATTTGCTTAAGAAAAGAAAGAGCGAGCAAAACTCTCACTGGACACCTACAATGTGCCATGCAATAATAAGCCCAGGGTAGCCCTGGGTTCTTCTTTTATCTGATCCAAGGTAGATTTTATTGTCTTCCTATTGCACATGGAAAACTAAGGGCTAGAAGATTCTTGACCCCATGACGCATGGCAGAATTGAAATTTAATATCCCTACCCTGTTATAACTCCTTGAATGGGCGAAGTGGTCTCTTCTATTGGGTTGAATTTTTGCTGGTTATCTTGTTTGAAGGTACATTTTCTGGTCCTAAAACTAGGAGATAACTTTTTTGTAAATTCTTAGTTTACTGCGTGGGTACCTGATAAATTCATAACATGTGTCCCCGCAATTGTGGATTGAGGAAGGGGCATAGATTGTACTGGAGAATAGTTTGTCTTCTTATAAAATTAATTTAGTCAACCCCGTTCAGTTGTAGTGTGTGTTATTAGCAGCCGTGACCTGATGTCTAAGTCTCTGCCTGTCTTGCCTCCTTTCCTGGGGGAGAAGGGTCACCTGGACCCCGGTCCTGGTGGGGTTTCCGGAGAACCATCTGTTCTCGCAACCTCACAGTGCTTTGAGTTCCCAGTCTTCTTCATGCCAGGAGAAAGATATCTGGGGTTCTCACAGCCCCAGCGGCCACATAGGGAGCAGACAGTGTGCCATAAGAAGACCGGAATCCAAGCTGGGCATTTCTCACAACCTGTGAGTGTGAAGGTGAGGAGCAGGGATTTGACTCTCAATGCTCCGGAGGTGAATGAGGATTTTCTTCATGTGGACTGAACGGCCCCTTGCCCTGCTTCCAGGAGTCTACCTGGGTCTGTTGGTGTCATTTCCTGTGGGTAGAGGGACTGAGCATAGACCAGACAGAGCCTGGCAAGAGTTGCATGAAGAGGCGCTCTGAGGACAGAAGAGAACCCAGGTGTCCAACATCTTGCTCTACAATGAGTTACAAGGAGGGTTCTACCACATGAGCAAAATACCCTACCTCAACTCCCTCATCTGTAAAATGGGGCTAGGAGTCCCTGACAATTCTAGCTTGAAGAACTAGTGCCCTTGCGATGGGAGAAAGGTTTTGAGCATGTCTAATATCAGTGCAGTCTTCTCCTTCTTCCTGCCACAGTGTGAGAGGAGAGAAGGATGCTTGCTGGGTACCTTTTCAAGCCTGGGAGTGAGCTTTGAGTTTTGTAGATTGGACCACACTGGCTCAGAGCAGTGTTGACGAGCACCATAGGCCAGGTGAGAAGAGCGCATGCTGAGCTCTTGCCAAGCGATCTGAGTGCGTTAACTGGTTCAATCTTCACAGCCACACAAGGAGGTGGAATAAAATGGGCAGCCCATTTCACAGATGACACAGTAGAGGCACAGAGAGCTAAGAAAATCTCCCAAGATCACGTAGCTGCTGAGTGACTGCGACGGGAATCTGGATCCAAAGCGCAGGCTCTTAGCCTCGATGCTGCACCGCTGGAGGCCTGACCACTGCAAGGAAGCAGTGAGGACGGAAGGAGCAGGTGCCCAAGGTTAGAGAAGAGGGTCAGTTCTATTCACTCCACCTTTCACAGGACAGGCAGTTTCTGGGAAGACACACCTGCACCCAGAAGTAGATGGCAAGGAGAAATTTCTTCCTGAAATACATTAGCTGCTAGCTATTCAGAATCTACCAGGCGTACGGTGTGTTGTGTTTGTCTCTTGTAACTGGGCACATTGAGGCCAAAGCTTCTTTCTTCTCCATCACACTGTGTCTGTGCTAACAGCTCTGAGACCACCGCCCAAGTTCACCCAGACAGAGGGCAAGACGTGGGCGGGGGTCTCCACTGGACACGATGTGCGAGTGGTACACGTTGAGTATCCCTTCTCCAAAATACGCGGGACCGAGCTTGTTTGGATTTGAGATTTTTAAAACATTTAAAAAATATTTCTATATATAATGGGATAACTTGAGTATGGAACCCAGGTCTAAAACGCAATTCACCTACGTTTCATATACATCTTGTACATATAAGCTGAGGGTAACTTTATGTTTTTTAGGCACCTACGATTAGACTGAGGCCCATCACATGAGGTCAGGTGTGGAATTTTCCACTTGTGTCAAGTGGGCTGTCAAAAAGTTACGGGTTTGGAGGCCTTTCAGATTAGGGATGCTCAACCTCTCATTTATTTTTTTAAATTATAGTCTGTTTTTTAGGTGATATCAACATGTCCTCACAACCATATCAGAATGAATGTCCAATTGTGTCATTGTTTGTCTTTTGTATTTGCTAGGTGAATTCACAGCACTCACACAGACTCATGGAGTCTTAGTTTCCTGTACATGAAACAGAATCATGCCAACATAGCCCGTCTCCCAGGCAAGCGCCAAGAGAAAAATTTCCTCCTGAGAAAATATTGGCTGTATTTATTTAGCATCTACCATGTGTAGGTTGTGTAGTTTCCTGTAAGCGAGTGCGTGGATGCCAACGCTTCCTCTTTCTCCACCACACTGTGCCGCAGAAGCCCAGGATGAGAGGACTTACTCAATGTAAACCGATATGATCATGGTTTTTATGAACCAAGACCAGGAGATCTAGAGATGCTGAGAGACAAGCAACGATTGCAGAACAAATTGCTGTCTTGCCTGCGGAGTCAGGTCTTTCTGCCCGCCACCCCAGCCGGGGGCAGGGAGAAGCGGGGATGGAGAGATCCAGGTATGGCGCTGGGCTGACCCCTGCTTTCGCCACCCAACACCTGCTTCTACTCAAACCCCTGACATTGGCACACGCCCCCTGTAGATGTTAACAAAGCTGTAATTCTTCCAGTGATGGGGACAGCCGATGGCAAAACTCATACAAAACATGAGCACCTTGAGTGGCCCGGGAGCTGGGGGCAGGGGACGGAGCTTGACCAGCTGCTGTCCTTGTACTAGCAGGTGCCACAGCTGGCTTGGGGTAACATCAGGATGGCTAAAGGGAGGCAAGATCATGTCTGGGCACCAAAGAGGTGCTCAGAATGTGCGGGGTGTCACCTGCGCCAGGGAGGTGGCTGAGCCCCATCTTCTCTGTTCTTCTGTGAGGACCTCATTTTCCCCATAGTGAGCCAGGACAGGATAATACTGCACTACATACTTGTGTTTCAGATGGTAAGAATCTGCTGAGGCAAAGCTGGATAGAAATTAGAAAGGACTTCAGAGACTATTAGAAGCCCAGAAAAAAGGATTGAATGTGGGCCCCCCAAAAAAACTGGAGATGGAAAGTGTCAGAGACTAGCAAGGGCTCACTTTGTCTCAGCACTTTGTATCCATTCTCTGAACCAGGTCTGCGGAGCCCTCCGTGAATCCTTGAACTGAACTACACTGAAAAATACCGAACAATCACTATTTTGTTCTAGAGACTGCGAAGCTATTTCACACATATTTTCTCATTTGAACTTACATCAACCTAGAGTAGTAGGTATTTATATCCTCATTTTACAGATTAAGGAACTCAGTGTCAGAGAGATTAGGTGACCTGCCTGAGGTCGCACAATTAATCCACCCCAGAGGAGTAAGGGAATTTGGGGACCAAGCTCAAAGGGAAAAAGTCACATGCTGACCACAGTTGTTCCTTCTCATCCACCGATATTTCACAGAAAAAGACGGGGCCTTCCACGTACGTGTCCACCTTCCTTGTCCCACTGGAATATGCACCTCCACTCCCCGCCACATACAGCCGCCCAGTCTGCTCCCCTGGCTTCCTTGCCTCATTCCTGTGAGACAGGGAGCTGGGAGTGTAGTGGTCACCTAGCCACCATCCCAGGGAGCATCCTGACAGGAGATCCCAGGCAGCCACACTTACTTTTAGCCACTTCCTTTCTCCCGTTGATCCAGGACCAGGGGCACAACCTTCTGGCCAGTCCGTAACCCCTGCCTCTCTAGAAGCTGCCAGCAGGGCACTGGATTCTGCTGCCCAAACCGAAACTGTGCTCAGGGCCTGACCCACACCTGGGCTCTTAAAGGGCCACTCGCCCACAGGGCTGGCGGCCAGCAGGGCACGTGACTTTCACGGATCCCTTGCTCTCCTTTCGCTTCAGCTCAACAGTGTCCATGTGCTTTCCCTTGACCTCGGGGGAGGCTCTGTGACTTGGAATCCTCCATCACTGTAGCTGCAGAGTGGGGACAGAGTGTCTAACATGAAGATCCTGCTCTGTCGCTTTCCGGCTGCAGGACCTTGGGCAAGTCACCATGGTATTTAACCCTTTTTGACTGGAAAACAGGGATGGTAATACAAGATCTACAGGTAGAAGACACAGCCCGATATTAAATAGTGTAAAGTGCCTGGCCTAAGGGATGGTGTGAAGTCCACACTTGTTTAATTGGGCACAGGTGTCCTGAAAGTCTTTCTCAGTCCCTGGTCTCACATCTCTAGCCACTGAGGAGCTAACTCTTCCCTCACCTCCCCAGAATGCTTAACCTGGACTAAGACACCTTTTACTCACCTCTGCAAAGCCCCCGTTAGCAGCCCCCCGATTTGCAGAACCCAGCAGGCAGAGCTTCCTGGAACTTGGGGGATCGTGGCTCTTCCCCTTCCACTCCTTGGCTGCTCTGGGCTCCCCTGAAGCTGGGCGGACCCAAGTCTCACTGGAGCCGGGGCTCAGCGCTACATGGCGGAGGCCGCTCACTTGCTGAGTGGAGGTGGCAGCCTCCTTCCCTCTCACAGTTAGTTCGCAGCAGTTTCCCAGGACATGAGCTGTTTGGGTTTCCCCAAGTGATTGTAGCTGTCCCATGTCACACAAGTGACTCCCACTCCCCAAAACATAAGCACATATACCTGCATCCCTCACCACATTCCCACACACAGAAATCCTGCCCTGTCCTACCTGTGTGGTCTGACCGGGCTCTCTCTGCAAAGTCCCACAGGCCGAACCCCAGACAGGGAAGGAGAAAAAGAGAAATAGAGCTGGACAAATACAGGGAAGTCGGAGGCAGGGTCTTATTGTAGCTAACCGCTCACTCGCTAGGGCTCATTAACTCACAATCACAGACGGCAATGACGAGAAAAAGAAACCATATTTTCTACTGTGGAGCTTAATTTCAGACCTTAAACCCAAAATTATGTAGTCACTCCTGAAGAAACTGGGTTCAGTTCACTGATACTTTGGCCATTTCATTCCAGATTAAAAATTCAGTACTATTCTGGGGTTTCTTTCCTTTTTGTCCCTTTTCCTTCCTCTGGGGTGGCCAGTGGTAGTGTTGGGGCAGTGAGAGTGGCCCGTGGTTTTGACACTTTTTCATGGTGCTGTGCCGTCCTTGTGCTCTGGAAGGAAATGGTTCTCTCTCCTGAGCTGTGACTTGTCCTGCCTGGTCCGTGGGTCTTTATTCCTGCTCGTCCTGAGAGGTCTGTGATCCATTCGGTGTCCCCTTGTCCTTATTGCTCAGCCCTTTTGGGAGGACCTCCAGACCGCTCGGCACTCCCTTGGCTGCTTGTAGCTGAACTGTATCTTTCTGGGGTCTTTGGAAGATCCCCAGCAGCAGAGCTGAGTATGCCCCAAATGCTCGCCTTCTGTGCCCAACATTCCCATACAACTGGGGATGCAAAGGGTATTGCAAGACTGCAAGCCACCAAAGTCTATGTAGGTCAGGCAAGGTACAGTTCCCCATTGGCTCTGGAATTTTCCAACCCACCTGGATATCTCTCATTGTTAGTCCTCCCTCTCCTACTGCAGCCTGCGATCGGCCCCGTGGTGGTGGGCGGCAGGGCAGGAAGTCGCACCGGTAACTGAGCTCCCTTCTTCTTCAGGCACTTTCCTCCTCCCCCATCCCAAGGTAGATATTTAGCGAAAGGGTACAAAGGGAGATGGAGATGTGCAGAAGCAGTGGGGAGACAAACCTGCTTCTGCCAGGTGGCAGCTCCTTTCATACATTTTCTGTCTCACACACCCGTGCATGCATGCAGCCACACGCACCCCACACACCTAACAGACCCACAGCCCACCGATCTCACGGGTGCAGGACAGAGAAAGGGGAAAATGAAAAGTAGAACCTGGGAAGTGAGGAAGTCAAAATCCTGTGACCTGTTTAGGGCTTAGCCACAATCTGGTGGTGTGATTAGTGTCACCAGCTTCCCTTCTGATGTGGTGGTTTGGAACCCAGGGCCCCTGTGACCAATCTTGGGGGAGAAGGGGCTGGCCAAGGGGACCTATTTACCTAACTGCATAATAATAATGAGACAGCAAGTTAGTTTACATCACTTCTTCTGCTCACAGTTTCGGAGACACCCATCTGGAGACAGACACTTGTGTCCTGGTCTTGGTTCTGCCTCCAGTTTGCTGGATGACCTTTGCCAAGTCGCTTTCCCCTTCAGGTCTGCGGGCTTTCCATCTGTTAAATGAAAAGGCCGAGGCCAAATGGTCCCCAAGCCTCTTTCATTTCTAGGATTCTGTGTTTTGATTGAGGCTGTCTTGGTTTTCTGTGGTGGTTTGTAACAAATAACTAGAACCTTGGTGGCTTTACACAATAGAAATGCATTCTGTCTCAGTTCTGGAGCCTGGAAGTCTGAAACTGGGATGTAAGCAGAGCCATTCTCCCCACGGATGCTGTGGGAGAGAATTAGTTCTTTCCCCTTTTAACCTCTGGCTGCTGCTAGCATTCCTGGGTACTCTTTGGGTGTAGCTACGTCCTCCGACCTTTGCCTCCAGGACCACTTTGTCCTCTGTGTGTGTCTTGGTATCTTTCTGCCTCTCTGACGAAGACACATGTGATGGCATTTAGAGCCCACTCAGGTGATTGAGGATGGTGTGTTCATTTCAAGACCCCGAACATAGTCATGTCTACAATGACCCTTTTCTCAAATAAGGTCACATTCACAGGTTCCTGGGGTCAGGATGTAAACCCAGCTTGGGAGTGGAGGTTTTTTTGTTTTGTTTTTTTAAACCTACCATAAACATCACCTATGACCATGACCAGTTAAAGGTCCAGGGAGATTAGAGACACATCAGTCTGTGCCCTTTTTCTCCAAGGACACATAATCCAACTGAGGCATCGTTACACCCACATACAGCACTGTCAAGGAGCGGCACAGCCGGAAGCCGTGTGGAAAGAGTCGGGCTCTGCTTCTAGACCACCCTGGGCTCACAGCCGAGCCTCGCCATCTGCTAGCCACAGGACTTTGGACAAATTACTTAAAGTCTTTGGGCCTGATTATACTATCCCCAAGAAGGATGTTATAAAGATTAAGTCTAATATGCACAGTGGCTGGCAACTAACAGGTGTTCATGATTCAACACCAGTGAGTGTAGAGCCCCATTGAACAGTAAAGATCTGAGGCAAAGAAGTAAAACGACTTCGTGCCCAGTGTGCACAGTGGAATGATGGCATACGTGAGCCTGTCGCCAGGATCTTCTAGCAATGGACATTTCCTTCACCGCTCAAAGTCTTCACCCTCGGGTTATTCAATATAATCCTTTTGGATTATATTTATACAGAGAGCAATATGTTTATACCCTGGGGCGATCCAGAGAGAATTGGAGAGAGTCGAGCTCACACAGATTCATCTTTCTCTGGATGCTGCAGGATGTCAATCCGCAGTACAGAAAGGGAGCCTCCAGCCGTCCAGCCCTTCTCCACCCTCCACGGCCTGTCTGGCATAACTCAGGATGGACGGTTCTAGCACATGTTGCTTTTGCCGAACGAGCAAGATACAGATGAAAGGCTGTTTGCTGCCAGCTCTCGCCTCTCACCTGCAGCCTTCGGCTGAGTCAATATTTAACCCTTCTGGAGTCAATGTTTAGTCCCAGGCCAGCCAGCCCTATCATCTAGCATTCCCTTTCAGGCCTGAGATATAGAGTCATTTTTATATTAATCAGTGAAAACTAGAATTGTGACACTGAGTCTGCCCAAGCCAAATCCTTGCCAACTACATAAAGGATATTGAATGCGCCTGCGAGTCTTCAAACCCCAGTTAGCCACCTACTCCCACCGGCAGCTAAAGCTTGGACTGGCAGAAACACGGTGTTGATTCTTCTGGTTCCAGCTCTGCTATCTGAGCTGGTGGAGAAGAACCCCGGATGGGGATTGACGCTCTCATTACCCCGCCGGCAGCTGTGTATGCAGCCGGCTAACAATAGCCTAAGTGTGGTCATTGCCTGGAGGGTTGGAACTGGAACAGTCCAGTTGATTGGGCTTGGGTGTGTTTTTTAAAGCTTATATTTTCAGGTGAGCCTTCCAGGTATGGGAGGGAAGAGAATGAATTGCAATACAGAATTCTGTATTTCCCTGACTTCTGGGAGATTCTACCGGGGCTTCCCAGGGTCCTCGCTAAGGAGCTCAGGACACGGTGTCCCCAACCTGGCAGCACCGTGCCAATGAGGGAAAAATGGAGGTTAGGGATGTCAAAGGAGCGAAGACCACTGGTGCTAGTTTAGTGGCTTCTGTCTTTCGATGGGGTTGCAGGAGGTGACTTACTGGCCAAACTTACCTGTGTGAGCTTCCAGTCATTTCCTTTTCCCTAATGAATACCTCCTTCTTGAGTACCTGTTACGTGTGTTGCCACCAGAGGGCCCAGCCCTCACTTTTATTCCTAGCTTGTTTCACTCCCCGAGGGAAAACGGCACTTCTCCTAGACCCTTGGGATAGAGGAGCTGTTGGTAGCCTTCGCCCCTTTGGCCGGAGCAGGAGTGAAGCAGAGATGTGTCTGCCTGAGACTGGCTGAGTCTTGCCCTGAGCGGGGTGTTATGGGTGAAGGGACCGTAACACTGAATACCAAAGGAGCAAAATGGAAAGTTGGCCGTGGTCCCGAGGTTCCCCCAATTCCCCTGTGGGGATAATCCCCAATCCCCGACCTCTCAAAGCTTTTATTCTCTCATTCTGAGAGGCAGAGACAAACACTTTCTGAGGTTACCCTAACCGCTCCCTGCCCTTTCTCAACGCCACACCCTGGAGAAGGAGGAATGGAAGGAGGAAGGCTTTTTAGAGTAGACATCCAAAGTCAACAGGTGAGTGTCAGGTGACAGGCCCAGCCCCTCTCCTAAGCCACTGGGGTCCTTCTGAAGCTTCTTACTGCTTCCTTGTTCCTGGTCTGAGTCTGGCCTTCAGCCCAAGATGTGCCTGCCAGGAAACCACTGGAAAAATAGCCCCTATTATCCCTGCAGCCTGTACCCATTTGAGCCTCAGTGTGCCCATCTGTAGAAGGGGAGTCTTTTCTTTCTGGCGATGTGCACTGTAAGTAAGTTTTAGTTGTCTGTACTATACTGCTGGGGCGGGGGAGGAGACGGCTGGAAAAATGAAAAGTCCAGGCCAGTTGCCTTTGTGAAGCAGACTGCCCTCCCATGCCAGGCCCCACAGGAGCAAATTCTTTGATCCCCTTTTCCAGAACTCTGGGCCGAAGTGAAATGCAACATACTCATACAAATTGCTGGGCAGCTTGGAAAAGGCCTCTGGGGATGGCAGCCCTGACTCTGGCCCTCCTCTCTAAAATGCTCAGACTCGGGAGGCAGGAACTTGTAACTCAGGAAAGAAGTGAACTTTGTGTGCGCCTCCGTGCTCAGGGAAGAACTGATAGTTCTGAACTCGAAAGGCAAATAGGCGAGGAGTGGGAGCAAGACCAGAGCTGGAAGAGGCAGAGCAGAAGAGTGAAGATCCTAATCAGTCAATGTGTCGTTCATGAAGGGGGACCAGGAGACACGTGGCTGTGAGTTCACTGCCTCCTGAGCTGTGGGCAGTGTCTTCTCCTGCAGCGGGCATCTCTCTGCTGCCCTCCTGGGTGCTGGTTGGCCCTGGAGAGCCGGGAGAAGTTGGCTTCAGGTGAAGCATTTGTTCCAAGAACCAGAGATAGGTAGATGCCCTCTATGGGGCGCTGAGATCTGAGATCCATCAGTTCAAAGCCAGCAACAACCTGAGGGCTGGCGTCTGAGTTTGTAATGTCTTTTTTTTTTTTTAAACAAATCACTGGGCCAGGACAGGAATGATAATTAGTGACTAGAGATGGCAAATTACTGAAAATGGTTATGTAAACTTTCGCACACAAGCCAAAAAGATAAAAAGAAGCAAACCTGTGGGACTCTAAAAGGGAATAAATCTAAACAAGGAGAGAGGCACAGAGACGGAGGATATAGGCTGCAGATGTGGACTGCCTTGAATTCAAGTCCAGTTTACCTTTTCTCTGATAGCCTAACACTTAATTTTTTCTGGACCTCAGTTTTCTCATCTGTAAAATGTGAATGACCACAGACACCTTTCGGAAAAGTTACATCAGATGTCCAACAGAAAGTGCCATGTAGAGGGCTGGGGATTTAGCTCAGTGGTTAGAGTGTTTGCCTCGCAAGCATGAGGCCCTGAGTTCGATTCCCAGTACCAAAAAAAAAAAAAAAAAAAAAGAAAAGAAAAGAAAGTGCCATGTAGAGACACATGACCAAGCAGCAGCTGCATTGACAGATAGACAGGGAAAGGACACGGGAGACTCGTGCCCTGACCCGGGAAGCTGCTTAATCCCATGAAAATCGGTGGTTTTCCTGCATCCCGATTAGCAATCCCCATGGAGGCTTCTCTGATTCTAGCCCGCTGGCAAGTGTTTCCCTGCCCCTTATGTTCATGGTGGGGGCACTGCACCAGCTGGGGATATAAGACGAAATGAAAAAAGAAATCTCTGATGACATCAAGCAGTAGAGT
Source organism: Hystrix cristata (assembly GCA_004026905.1). Classification (NCBI taxonomy): domain Eukaryota; kingdom Metazoa; phylum Chordata; class Mammalia; order Rodentia; family Hystricidae; genus Hystrix; species Hystrix cristata. The sequence goes on from PVJO010006509.1 coordinate 77,435, forward strand.
TGGCCAGCTCCACTGTTTGGCCTCCAGCCCTTTCAGCAAAGCTCCTGCCCCAGCCCGGCAGCAGTTGACCCATAAAGGAGGGCTGTAAACAGTGGGGTTGCCCCTGCTCGCTTCCTTCCCTGTACCTCCAGATCTTATCTCTGCCTCCCTCTGCACTCCTGGCCCTTTCTCTGACCTTGCAGTGGCTCCTCCCACTGGCACAGCTCAGCTTTCTCTAAGGCACCCTTATTTCTGAACGCTCTCCTGGCTCCAGCCACTTGGCAAACGCCTGTGCCTGGCTGGTCCCTCCTTCGTCCCCTCCCTCCTCCCCTCCTCCCGCCAAGATGGGGCAGCCAGGCAGGTTCTAGCTGCTGGATTGCAGGCAAACTGTATCAGAGCAGTGCAGAAGAAGGGGAGGTCCCAGAGAGGGCAGCCAGGGAGCTCCTGAGAAGGAGGGACCGACCTTCGACCCTCAGACCAGAGAGGGCAGAGTCTGACCTCTAACGAATTGTGCCAGAGATGGGCCCATCGTGGCTCCAGGCCAGATCAGCCTCTTGGTGTTTCTGCAAATAGGTCCTGCTGGATCTCAGACCCAGCCGTGAGCTTATAGGCCACCTCTGACTGCTTTTGTGCTGCAGGGACAGAGCCGAGAGGCTGCTGCAGGAACAGCAAAGTCTGTGGAGTCTGAAATCTTTACAGTAAAAGCTGGCTGATCCCTGGTGTAGAACTCAAGGTTTCCCTAAGGAGCGATCTGAGGAATTTCAGTTCGGGGAGACTGCTTCACGAAACGTGGCAGCCCACCTAACAGGCTGGGAAACACGCAGAATGTTCCCACCCTCAGAGGTATTCGTGATATTCCTTCAGATGTTGAGGGCTCTGGGAAACCCTGCATAACTTTAAGTATTCCTTGTTTAACTTAGCATTCCCCACACTTGTTTGATCATCAAACCTGCCTTTCCGAAGAACACCTCTTCATGTCCTAAGAGACTGGTGTTCCGTGGACGCCCCTGGTAAACACCGGCTGGGCAGAGCTAACGGCTCGAGTTCCTGGCCCGTCCCTGCCGGTAATGAGCTAAGTGGCCTTGGCTGGATTACATGCCTGCCAGAGCAGGCTCACCTTCTTTTTTGTATGGGATAATGAAGTCCATCCTGTCTCTTCTACAGCTTTCCAGGCAAGTCCTTGAGATAGTCTGCAGCATGAAAAGAGTCTGGACAGATGACTGTAGTTTTGTGGGGTTTTAGTGACTAGTTTTGCTTTGATACATTGCTTAGCAATGGTGAGGTGGAGAAGGCACCAGACCAAGGTCATCAGTTCGCTTTTCCAATCCTCCCTCTGCTGCCAGTTGCTGGGTGAAATCAATGACTTTAAATAAGTAATGTACCCCACTGGGCTTCACTTCCCTCTTTTCTACCTGAGGGTTTGAGACGAACTAGTCTCTAGGGATCTCTCGGCTCTGAAATTCTACGATTCCATTTGGCTAGGTGCATGCCACTTCCCGCCTTGTCCTAAATAACAGGTGTCTCTCACAAACCATGGAAATCGCATCTCTGGTGTTCTTACGACAGTATGTGGGTTTAGAACCAGAAGTTCTCTCCTGTCTACTTCCATTGCTCCAAGATTCTTCCGTCCAAAAGCAGAGTCCAGACGGTGTGCCGACGTATCTGGCAAGGGAGAAAAACAGATACGATTCCAGAGAAGACAAGAAGGTCAAACGTGGAGTGGAAGTTCCCCAGCAGACATGAGGTAACATGGTTATAAGGCAAAATTCACACAAAATTCCTCTCCTTTGTCCCCCACTCCACCCCTAAAAGCATTTTCCAGCCTTTTCATTCATCCTTGATATCAAGGATTCATAAGCAGTTGAACAAGAGGACTTTTATAAAAAGACAAAAATCTACTGAAAAATTCCCTCCTCCTTCATGAGTTTAGGAAAATCCCAGAAAATCTGGAATCTTGTGGCTGGCTCACAAGGCCCGCAGCATAACCAGAATGGGTCCAAATGCGGAGGGATGATTTGCACAATGGGTGTTCTTGCCTTTGGTCCCAGAGCAGGGACCACCTGTTGAAAGAATCATCTCAGGGAACTTCCAAATGAAGGGCAGAGGCCCAGGGCCATTCAGAGCTCTTGCCTGGACATGGGCCCTAGAGGCTACCAAGCCCGAGTCTTTCCAGTCAGCTAACCAGTCGTAAATATTTACTGGGATCCCATTGAGTTGGAAATTCTCTGGGTGCAAATGGTTTGCATTCTAACATAGCCCACTAAACAGGTAACGGGACTGCAGCAATACACACCCTAGACCATCCATCTCCAGAACACCTGAAGATGACAAAAACTCCCGAACCCAGACCATAATGTGCTTCTCTCTTGAAGGCCTACACTCTATTTTCCCTGCATGAGTGTTTCTTTAGCTTTCCCTAAAAAGTCTCTCTTTGATGTATCTAGCAATTCTTTTCTGCGGCATACATAGAGAATCTACAATCCAGCCCACAGGTGGGGTGAGTTAAGGTCACCATCCCCTCTTTTGAGGAAACTCTTCGAGTCCTGTGTAGTGACAAGCAGACACAGTGAGATGACTAAAACACAATTAGTGTTCTAAAGGAGCTTAGACTTTACTGGAGCAGGCAAGACTGGTGTGGGAATAGACCTAAGTGTGAGCGGCAGGCAAAGCACTAACAGAGGACAGAAAAGGGCACCCAGAGAGGGTTGGGACTGACGCTAGAGAAGCTGTCATTTTCCACTCTGTCTGGAAGTCTCATATATTTTCAGTCATGCAAGAATGGAAAGTCCACACTTTCCCTAGGTGACCTCTTCCAGTGTTCAGCAAGCCCTTTTTTGAAGTCTTTTTTTGAGCCATGCTGTCCCCTTTGGCTATGAGGTCAAGATGGTCGTCTCTGCTTCCCCACTGGAGCCCCAACTCCATTAGCTTCCCTCCATGTGGGTGGAGGAAGGATGATGAGGCGGAGCTGGGGTCATGGAGGTATCTGGTCCTCCTCCTTCTGTGGTGATGGAGCCCTTTATGTTCCCATTGCTCAGGGTCCTGGGCCCCCCTCCAGGACAGTCAGGCTGGCTTGGGGAGGGGGAGGAGGGTTACCCCGTGGTGTCTCCCCTTCCAGGTTGGGCAGCTGGCCTGGTTGGAGGGTCAGCTCCCGGAAGCGTGTCATCTGAATCAGGGTGACTCTTGGTGTCCTCTCTGCTTCCTGAGCTGCAGAGACATGGAGAAGGCTGTGAAGATTCTGGGGTAGATAGTGCTGAACCCGATTCCCCAAGGACACTTCCGCCTGCTGCAAGTGTCTGAGAACATCTCCACCTAGAAAGTCTGAGCCCTTAGAGCTGTAGTGGTTAGGCCAAGCCTTCGGGGCCCAGCTCTGAAAACTTCAGCCTGTTCCCCTTGCACCCAGAAAACCTCACTCTTTCTTCGCCAGGTCTACATACCCGGGAGCACTAGTTTTAGGAGTATTTAAACCTGGCACAGTGCGGCAAAAGCGTATCAGTAAGCCATGCAGAAGGGTACACAAGGCAGAGTTTGGCCCCGGAGCTGGGCCCTGCCCCCTGCCTCTGCCGCTGGGCTGCTACTGAGACATAAGCACAGAAGAAGCCAAGACAAAACGTACTTCAGTGGCTCAGACCAGAATTTAGCTCGCTGCATGCAGAATTCCTGCCGTTGACTCTGACCCAGCCCAGCCCTGGGGGTGCCACACAGGACCTAGCACACCGTCCCTAGCCTTGGGGCTACTTAGATTACTCACAGCTCTTCTGTCTCCTGAACCTCCTTTGCAACAGGACCAGAGCCACAAGCAGAAATGGGGCCAGCATGGTGGAGACCGGAGTCAGGACCCGAGAGCTGCTTTTATCTTCTGGAAAAGAACTGGAAGGAGCCGGGGCAGGGTGGGAAGGACATAGGAGAGGAGGGCTGGAGCGGGGGACTTTAAAGACTGCTGGCCCTCAGCCCTCGTTTGTTTCCCAGGCGGAGAAGCTGAGGCAAGTCGTCTACCCTCAGTCCTGTGGCTGGTGAGCAAGGGAGCCAGGACTAGAAATTCTGTCCTCAGGTTCACAAGCCTGCAATCCCTTGTCCTTCTCCCCTCCCCGAGTGTGGGCTGCGCTGTGTGGCGCAGAGAGAAAGAGAGTCGGGGACTTGGCCTTGGCATTGGGCTCCATTAGGATCTTCCCTTGTGGTTTCTTCCCTCTCTGGAGAGCCTGTTCTTTATCTTAAAAACAAAAAAAGGTCTGGAAGGTTCCTAAAAATTAGATCATTCTCTCATTTAGATTGTGTTTGCAAACTGCATGGGAATATGCAGGTGGCATTCTCCCATCCAGGACTCCAGTGTGCACAGCAGATGGGGTCTGATGTTTGTCCCTGCCCTTTCCTATCCCGCAGGCACAAAGGGAGAGAACTGCCCAGAATGGAAGGGAGCTGCCGGGAACAGGGCAGAGCCAGGGCTCCAGCCGGGAGGAAGGGCCTGAGGCTCACCTCTTCCTGGAGGGCCTTCTGCCAGGGAGCCTCTGGGGACCTGCTGCTGGGCCCGGGCTTGGTGTTGCTGGGGGACCCTGGTCTCCAGCAGCACTTCCTTCCACGGATGCTGTCTCTCTGCGGGTGGGGTCCAAGGTCCACGGCCCTGCATCTGGGGTTGCTCCTTCGGGGGAGACCAGGGCTGGTTGCTTAGAAACCATACTTGCTTCTTGTAGGGTTTCCCAGACCCGGGCTGATGGCCAAATGGTTCCCGTGGTCCTCCTGGCTGCATCCACAGCTATCTCAGTCCCCTCTGTTTGCTCTCCTGGCTTATCGGTCTTAGTAGCTGTCATCTCTTTTCCACTCTCGCTGACCCTAGTCCGCTTTGTTACTAAGCTTCCAGTGCCTCCTCCCCAAACATCCTCTGTTGTAGTGGACACACCTCTGAGTTTTGAAACTGGACTCTGTGGTAGGGGGACTGCTGCCTCAGTGGAACCCTCTACACCACTGTCTGTCCCCGAAGCTACCACCCTGACTGTTCCTGGGGTTTGTCTTCTCTTAGCTGAAGCTGTGGTTTTTCTGGTGGTTCCTCTAGTTGGAGCAACTCTGTCCCACTTTTTCCTCCGTCCTTCTAGAATCCGGGTGGCTCCTGAAGTCCATCTTTTGGCTGCTGGCGATGCTGTCCCAAAGGGTTCTGTGAGGGGTTCGCCAGCAACTGGAGGGGTTGTAAGGATGGTGCTGGAAGAACCTGTGTGCATAGCAGAGGGAGAACATAGCAGAGGCTGTCCAAGCTGTCAAATGGATTTAGCAAAGGACACTGGGGTGAAAATGTTTGCCGTATAGGCTGCACCCCATTAAGAGATGCACTGTTTGACAATACATTGGCTAAAACAAAAAGGTGAGACTCTTGGATACATTCTCTAGTCTGATGCAAATATTGGCATTTTATACTCCTTACCCTTTCTTCCAGGCCCACATATTCTCTGTCCCACTGCCCCAGATCCCCGTTCTTCTACTTTCCCCAGAGGCCACAGCCCCTCAGGTTCTGCTCTTGAGAAAAAAGGAAAAGAAGCACTGTAGTTCTCAAAGAGCAGCCAGAGGCAACAGGAAAGGACAGTAGCATCCAATGAGACATATCTGCTCTCCTAGCCGGCCAGTTCTCCACAGCCCGGGGGGCTCTGCTCGCACTCTGGATGCCTGACTCTGGACCACCCTTCCAGAACCTGTCCCACAGGGCCTGGGACTAGGAGGGCCTGGGCCTGGGAGCTGATGTCTACCCCTGATCTTCAGGTTCCAATGTGTTGCTGTCTGGACCTGCTATTATCCAGTTTACTACCTTTTTTGGACTCTCTCCAAATATATACTCCACAACATTCAGAGTATGGCAGTTGGGGTGGAGTGTAAATTTGATCGGTTTTGGGATTCACCAGGGATCAGTGGAACACACATCTGGGTGTGTCTAGGTGGATCGTGGCATCTGGTCTTGGGGTCTAAATCTGGTCCCTCACCCCTTCCTCTCTGGCACTGTTCCCTTGCTCTGCTTCTCAGCCACCATGAGATAAGCATCTTTGCTCCAACATACCCTTCTGCTATGATGTTTCTACCTTAGGGCTGGCTGACCATAGACTGAATCTTCAAAAACCATGAGCCAAACTAAACCTCTTCTCCATTAAATCGCCAGTGTTAGGTACTGTGTTCCAGCAATAGGAAGCTGACTAATACACAGGTGTTGGGAGGGTTGAGTGGGAGTTTATGTGTACTCAATTGGCATGCTTTTCCTAATATCTCCTTTCTTTCTGGAAATAGCCTCCTGAGAGGAAAGGGCACCCCTCAGAGCCATTGCCCTGGCTTAGCCTTTCAGCTTACTCCTCCAAGATCTGAAGCTTTCTTGGCACTCCAAGCCTTCTCTGGCCCCTCCTGCTTCCTAGCTTGGGTTTCTCTAGCACAGCCTGTTGGCCATCGGCTCTCACCTGCAGAGACAGTCAGATTCATACTGAAGAACAGCATGTTGTTGTTGTCCCCAATGCCGCAGCGGTACTGTCCCTCATCATTCAGGGATAGCTGGGACAGCCTCACCACAAACAAGCTGCTCCGTGGGAAGTCTGCCAGAGCCACACGGCTGCGGTAGCCATGGTGGGTGTAGTGGTTGGTGGACACGATGGTGCGGCAGGTCCACATCGGAGGCCCCACACGACACCAATACTTCCGCTGGTGTCTGTTGACTGACAGGGGGGCATAATGGCACTGGATGGTGACGGCTCCTCCTGGCTCTCCAGACACCAGCCTCGGGCCCTTCAATGCATTTGCAGCTGCAGATGGAGAAAAGAGCTGAAGGCGAGGGAGTTGGGGGTATCCTCACTCTTTGGAGAGTTGCAAGGCAAACTCTGCTAGGTTGAAGAGTCAGGACCGAAGATGCCACTGTGAAAGCGGAGCAGTATTAACACAGAAATGACAGAGCTTAGCCATGAGGGGAGCACGAGTCACCCCAAGATATGGAATGGAGCAAGATCCAAGGCTCCATCTGTAAGATGGAAATGCCGGAAGAATCTTGCCCACTATTTTTGCCCCCGGCGCTGACGATTGCATCACAACTCTCTACCATTCTACACCTACCTCCCATTTCTTTTAAGTATAATTTTGACTCGGTGTCTTGCTAAATTGGCCAGGCTGGCCTCAAACTCATGATCCTCTAGCCTCAGCGTCTCAAGCAGCTGGGATTCCCGGCGTGTGCCACCATCCTTGGATCTTGTATGCTATTTTGCTAATACTTATCATGTGCTAGGTGTGCTTAACGGCTCCATCCAGAGAGTGTGGGCTCATTCCTCTGTGCTTCAGTGCAGATGCCGTCTCAGCACCCGTAACAGGGCGGAGGCAACATCCGGTTTGCATGGGATAGAAAAGACAGATGCTAAGCAATGTGAATCAGTGCACTTTTCCTCTGAAAGGAGAGGGGCTACTGAACCACAAGAACTCTGCTCTGCTTGGGGCTGTACATATCCCCAGACCGGTAGCTGCAATGTTTTTCACACTGACCACTTTTCTGGAGCAACAGAAACAGCCAAGCATAGACGAATACAGACCCATGCCAAGAGCAGAGGTGGGCATGCATACGTGCTGCTTTGGCGGTCGCCCTCCAGACGATCCATACTTGAACCACAGGGCACACTCAGCTTACAGAGTGACATTCATCTGATCAAGTGTAAACATAAAGAAGGTTCATTCTTTCTGCTAGTGGCTCTTCATAACTGTCTCTGCTCCTTCATGAGATCTCAGGTATAATCTTGTGTCTGGTAGCTTTTATTGTCTGTCTTGGATAATAAAAAGTCCAATCTAGTCTAGAATTTTACATCCAGCTCAGTCAGAAGAAAGATTGCACTCCAGTCTCTTACCCCACTGGGGCCCTTTTCCTTTGGAGGCTTTCTGGGGAGGAAGTGGCTGGCTGGGGTCCCATGCTTTACTTTCCCCTTCCTCCACTCAAAGCTGCAGTTTGGGGCCCTTCCAGAGCTGGGTACGGGGAAGAGCAGGGAGATGTGAATAGACAGTTGTAATCTGCCCTAGGTGCTTTCTGTGCAGGGCAATGTCCAAAAATGACCCTTTTTTGCCCCCCAGGTACCTTTTTGGCGGCCTCTGGCTGCAGTCCCTTGCTGGTAAGACGAGCTCTCCTCTGCCGACCTTCAGCCATCCTTCAGCCTACGGCTTCTAGCCCCCTGCCCCTCGTTTAGTGCTCACAATCCCCTCTGGGTGCCCATGAGGTGAGGCCCCACATCTGGTCCCAGGAAGCATACCTTTATTGTGCTATTAGAAGAAACCTGGGACGTATGACAAGCTTGTTGAGTGACTTTCTAGAAGTTCCTTTTCTTACTTGACCTAAAGTGAGAGCAAATGATCCCCCTAGAGGAAGGGAAAATGACGTGCTGACAGCTTTCTCTGGAACAGCCTCATGGGGAGCTCTCTGCCTCCAAGGAGTCGCACTTAATGGCCCAAATGACTGCACAGTCACAGTGGGCCGGTGCTGGAACTAGCTTTCCAGTCTCAGTCTACAGCCCTGCGAAGTGGTTCAGCATCTTGCTTTAGGATGTGGGTGCCTCATGATTCCTTCTAGGTCTTTAGGCTCTCCGAACCCAAGACAGTTCTGTTTAATATCCTATTGCCGGACAACTAAATAATTTGTGAGTCCCAGTGCAAGACCTGAAAATGACAAATACAAGTTCAAAATTTCTTAATAATTTTATGTGGCGACAGCGGAGCATGAGTCAAAGCGCCACTGGAGAACAGGGTGTCATGTGACCTGTCTCTTACGTGTCCTAAGGTCTAATTACAGGAAAGTAAAGGTCATATATGCTATGGTTGTATAAATACTCACTGTAGATTTAATTAAACAACATGCCCCAATCTGTGCAACTAACAATCAAGTTGAAAGGTAATTTATCAATAAAGGATAAGAACGTTTATTATCTATCATAAATCTATCTATCACCATCTGAGGACAGCCATGGTGGTGCTCTAAAAAAATGTTCATAGCCCAGATTTTAGGAGTTCTCTTGCTCCACAAGTCACATCTGAGGCGAGTACACTGTTGTTATCTCCAGCACAGAGCAGTCTGACTTCGCAGTAGAAAGATGATTAGGAGTACTTCTTGCGGTGCACATAATTTTTTATTAACCTCAAAGTTAAGAATCGATAGCTTTAATACTTATTTGAGAAGTTACTAATCAGTAGCTCCTTGTTTTATGTAATAATTAAGGTATTTTTCGGAATTTTACATTAGTCGCTTGTGAGAATTAGAGAGCAGGCTAGCATTTTAGGAGCAAGATGGTAGTCCTAGGGGGACCCTGCCAGTTCTCTGCCCCTCACTGGAAGTGGGCGCTCCTGGCTGTCATCATCAGTCACTACCTGGCAGCTGTTGGTTGCTCTGACTCCCATCAGGGAAGGCGGGTGATGTGTGGAGCTGGAGGGAGGCTATGGAGCGGACTTGGCTGGAGCAAGGAGGTCTGTGGCAGGACTGGGAGGTGAGGGCTTGTAGCTAGGAAGAAACTCGGCTCCCACCAGCAGAGGGATGAGGAAGACCAGAGGCTTCTGTGGTGCAGAGGTGGGTCCCAGAGGGCAGAGGCTCAGCCCACAGCCAGCTGAGATGAGGTCCTCTGCGTAGAGGGACCAAACACAAACCTGGGCAAAGGGAGGAGCCGAGCCATCAGGGGCTGTCAGTGTCTTCAAAGGCACCCACAGAGGAAGAGGTGAAGAGCCAGCTCAAAGCCCCTGCCCGGCCATCCCACCTGAGAAGAGCTGCCTGGGTACGTCCCTGTCCTGCCTCCCACTGTCTGACTGCTGGAGCTCCGGGTGGCAGGGACCGAGTGAGGGGCAGGGGCGAGGGACAGCGAGGACACAGCCTTCTCAGTGTGGAGGGCTGTGGGACTGCGGGGCACATCTCTGAATGAGGATCGGCCTCTGACCAAAATACTTAATTACATGCTTAAAATGACTGAATCGAGAACGCTCACAACGTCAAACAAGTCCTTTAGAACTATATGCTAGCAGGGAAATTATGGGCCTGCCTGACTGGGGGCAGAGGAAGCCTATATTTACTGAAAAATTTTAGGGGGGAAAACGAGAGACTGAAATAAAAAGGTGGTGCGATTATATCAAATAAGAGTGCTTGCCCAAATGGGAGCTACCTTGGATTCATTAAAACTTTGATTTTTTTGATGACAGCCATGATTAATCTCTTTTTGCTATTACCATGACATTTTCACCCACTCATTAGTTCACTCAATAATTATTTGTTAGGCATCTGCCTGGAACGAGCTTCTAGGCAGTGGATGCTCTAGACACATACTATATTTCTCAGTGGCTCTCCATCGCCACCAGAAAAAATTCCAGATACCACTGCATGGAGATGGGGTCATTCATCATCTGAGGCTGATGCAAACCTAGGCAGTCTCACCACACTCATCTGGAAGGCACTTTAGAGCCCTCCAGGGACATCTGCTGCCTGGAAGACTCGGTCTGGTTCTGCAGACCCCGAATAGGGGCAGCTTCTGGGACTCACCTCGCAGCAGACACAGTAGGAGGAGGAGGAGGGGGAAGGGGATTCTCCATCCTGCCCCCTGGGTGGCGACCTGCAAGAAATACTGTCAGTGAAACCAGGACCAAGTCATCGTGTTTTCTTTCCTGCTGTAGTACATGCTTCGCTGATACTAAGAACAGGTGCTTCTGCTAGTCACAGTAGCCATGGTACGCAGCTGTGGTGTTCAATGGCTGACTGATAAAAGAGGGTGGTTTGTATACACAATGGAGTTTTATTTAGCCAGAAAGCAGGGTAGGATCATGTCATTTGCAGGAAAATGAATGGAACTGAAGTCATCATGTTAATTGGAATTAGTCAAACTTAGAAAGACAGGTAGGGATCACCTATTTTTTTCCTAATATGTGGAATCCAGGAAAAAAAAAAAGCCATGAACATAAAAGGGAGACCAGGAGAAGGTTATCAAGGAGAGTAATGGAGGGATGAATATGATCAATTACATTATATGCATGTATGAAAATGCCACATTGAAAACTAACATGCTGTAAAATTAATATGCATATAGAGCAAGAACAGGTGCTTACAGACAATAGATTGGCCCACAGGCAGGAACCCCCTTGCCTTCCAGCTAGATGAGGCTGCACAATGCCACTGGCCAGTTTGAGATACAGACTGTGCCAGAGGGAATCAAAAGGAGCAGAAAAGGGAGCCGGGGAAGAAACAGAGGCAGAGGACCTAGGAGATAAGGGAGAAGGAAAGAAGAGTCGGAGAATAGAGGGAGAGTCGCAGAGCGAGGGTCTGCCCTGAAGCTGTGGCTGGTCACCTGGCTTGTCTCTGTCTAGCCAGCCCTCCTAGGCTTTGTCTGGCTAAGGCCCAGAGAGGGGCCAGATTTTGAAAAATCTTCATGTTCTTCATACCTCGCAGCACCCCCTTAACAGGTCCCCTCTCAGACACTGCCACGGCAGCCT